>OLKM01000765.1:171522-195078 GCA_900291075.1 Melanogrammus aeglefinus
GCATGGACCGCGGTGATGAATTACCGCAAATCCCTTTCCTTTTGGGAAATCTGAAAGGTGTAGGGCGGGGGTGGTTCCTGAGCGTGTGTTTGCTTATTGGTCAGGGTGAAAGGGGGTTGGGTTTTAAAGGGTGGCAACCCAAGCACCAGTGACAAATTGCCTTGGATGTCGTGTTGCGGGTTCTTGCTGAGCTTCTCTCCCTTTCTTCCTTCTGTTGATTGAGAGGCAAAGAGGTGTTGTGCAGGGCCAGGGAATTAGTTTTTGTTTGATGAAGAGTTTGATAACACACACTTCCTCGACTCGAAGATTTGCCGGCGAAATGGGGCAGCTCAGAGAATACAAAAACAATGATAAACGTAGATATGCGCTGCGCACATTTTGTTGTAGTCTACAGCTGGGGCACATATGAGTGCCCTGAAGGGAAGGGCTAGTCGCAAACGCAGATCGCAGAAGTATCAAGCAGCATGGAGGTTGCTGAGGGGTTGCCGGTTTGAATCCTGGGGGAATTTTAACTGACCCTCACCCAACACTTATCCTCCAGGGAGAGAGGAGCTGGGTGGGGGAGGGGGAGGATGGGGGAGGCATGGGGGGGTTGGGGTTGTTAGCCCTGAGGATAAGATGCAATCTGGTGGGAGATGAATCCGTTTCCCAGCAGGCCAGGGACACGCAGAAGGACTCAGTCAATGCTTCAAGCAGATACCGGTTCCTCTCTGAATTACTCCTATGTGATGCTTAAGGTCCAATCGTGGCAAGGCAATTTGAAGATGATGCCACTAACGGAACAAATAAAAGCAAGAGATTAATCTATCAATTGCCAAATACAGGAATTGAGGATTATTTCAATGGTATAGGTGATTCTGATAATTGGATAACATTAACAAACGGCACACATACCCTCCGATTTAGAGGGATTGTGCGAGCGACACCAGTACAAAACCCTACCAGGGCTCTGTAAAACCTAATTTCCCTTTTCAAAAGAATATCCCATTGAGGCGTCCTTGATCAGGTGTAATCCAGCCCTCGTTTGATTGGTTTAGGCCACTGATTAGCCGCTTAGGTTTCATTGTGGCTGGGTGCAGAGGGGGGGGCGGGGAACAGAGCAGGAGGTCAACAGCAGAGGATACAGACAGTCGAAATGGAGATACAGCGGGTCGGGGAACAGAGCAGGAGGTCAACAGCAGAGGATACAGACAGTCGAAATGGAGATACAGCTCTGGCTGTATGCAGCCACTCTAATCCTCGGCCTCCCTCGCTGCGGTCCGTCAGATTTGTTGACGTCCTCACTGGGGCTTTGTCGGTTGCCAGGCGAGTGACAACAGAGAAAGCTAGAGAACAATTTGGTTAATTCTGCTGGAAGGATTTTTCGTAGGCCAGAGAATATATTCCCTGGATGGCCAGGCCTTCAGCATTCTCTCTCTCTCTCTCTCTCTCTCTCTCTCTCTCTCTCTCTCTCTCTCTCTCTCTCTCTCTCTCTCTCCTCTCTCTCTCTCCTCTCTCTCTCTCTCTCTCTCTCTCTCTCTCTCCCCCCACCACGTCTCCATCTCATTCCTTCCTTCAGGGTTAGCATTGGGGTAAAGTGAAGCAATTACCACCGAGACGTGCTCGATAATTACACAATGCTCTTTCACGCTGATGTTAGATAATAGCATCATCCATGCTCTGCTCGACTCGATAAACACAGGTGTGACCGATCGTTGCACAAAATACTGATCTGATTGCACGTGTGGCGACGGTTCAGAAAGATAAACAGCACGGCACTGTGAAAAGGTAATATCTGACTCACGTGTACATCGTACATTACACACAGCACCCCCCCCCCCCCCCCAATCCCCGCTTCTGAGACTGTAGGTGTAGGCTCTCCGAGGACTCAACGGAGATATTAAACAGCCCTCATTGCTCTTGCGAAACAGATTTAGAACCAACATATGGACACATCAGCCGTTTGTAGATGTTTATCGCGCAGATGTCTCATCCCTCCTTGGGCTAATCGTTACGTGAAACGTGCATAATTATCAATTGTAATCAACCCGCATCCCCCCGCAAAAATATTACGCACACGTGCCGTTGTTTGTTTTAATCGCATTCTCCCTTCGTTTCGTTTAACCCCAACCCCCCTCCCACCACCACCACTCCCCAAATACCCGACCGCCACGGCGTCTCAGCCAGACGTCGGACGCACTGGATTCACCAAAGACTTCCAAGGGGAGGCTTTTTTCCTGCGATGCAGCAAATAAATAAAAAGCATTTAATCCACCACATAATTAGCAAAAAAAAACAGGCTTCTAACACGCCTCTCCTTGACAGTTCGACCCTACTTGTTTACGCCGAGGTAATTTCATTACACCCCGTGCGGTTCCCAGGAGTTGCAGCGAGTTAGCGCTAAACGCTCACCAGAGAGGCTCTTTGGAAGTATTTGGCAAAGGCATCAGCCCCAAAGAGAAGGTATGGAGGAGAGCACAATGGCCCCCTTTATTCATGTTGACAAATTCCATTAGTGCTCAAAGGCTGATGTTTGTGTTCTATTTTGTTTATGATAATGCCCCCCCGGCACGGGAAAAAAAATAAAGAAAAGAGGAGGATGCACTATTCATCGTTGGCGCCGCCACCTATGAGGCCTGACAGGCACGGCGGCTGATTCTTTACGGCGCGGTCCCCGTCGTCGTTCTCACGTCACCGCCTGGTGTCGGGGGACGGGGGGGGTAAGGGTGTCGTTCGACATTAACACCTGTCATCTCACAAGCCGCGCCTCTCTTCCACCGGCGTGCCACTCGAGGATCACCCTGACGCGGAACGCACAGCCTGGCCCGTGGACGCCAGAGAGAGGGAGGTTTTAGAGTGACGGTGGCAAGATGGCGGAGGCTTATGGAGGTGATTTGGGGTTTGGTGCATTTTCTTTTTCTTCATTCCAGTTGTTTCACCGCTACTATACCTTGAGCGTTAGAGCTTGTTTTCTTTTGCAGTGGTATATGACTTTATAAACCTGCCAAGGTATTGTCATATGTTATTCACTGAAATGATATTCCCAGTTATTCTTTGCTTAACAAGCTGAACATTCTGTGTATATTAAAAAAGCTGAATGTAGAGTCCAACCCATACTGTATTGCCAAAAGGTGCTTGGAGGAGTATAGAAGTAAAGGAAGGTAGTCTTTCGGCAACTTTTGACATGTCCAATTGTTTTTTATTTGCATTACATTGCAGGGAAAGCTTTTACTCCAATTCTAAGGTAGGGGCAAGGCATCACAGAGGTGTTTGCTACATAGACCCCTGTGTTGCAAAGGCCAGACTCATCATCAAAAACAATAAATACCTCACAAGGTTTTGTTCACACCAAGGTTCACTTTTGCAAGGCCATTTAGATTCTCTAACAAAGTAGATTTCCCAATGAACATCTATTTCCCCCCCCCCCTAGAAGCCATGTGCGACGTCAGACGTTATGTTTGCTGTGTTAAAGACTGAAGAGATGGGGCGGCTTCTGTAGACGGCAGACATGGTGGATTCCACAGCACTTAATCCCGGCGCGTTGTGCATTAGCTTTGACATCTCCAGCTCAGCCGGTGTGGAAAAAATGGGCTGAGCGCATGCACGCCATCTCGTGCACGCCACCACGACTCTTACGTCCTGTTCCATGCCTTCATGTCTACGGCTGAACTATCCATGTTGACTATTTATGGGCTTATGTGCCACTTCCCCCCCGATGTGTGTGTCTGTACATCTGTGTACACAACTGTATGTACCGGTGATGAGCTGTGTGTGTATGTGTGTGCGCGTTTGTTGTGTATGTGTGTTGTGTATTGAGTCCTCCTCGTGCCTAGATGGTATTCCTTTGTTTGCGCGCGTCGGTGTGTGTCTTGTGCGTCCACACGCATCTGTGAATGTTTGTTGTACAATGTGTATGTGCTTGGGTGAAGGGAGGTATTACAGACGAGGAAAAAAGTTAAAACGCACAGTCCTGAGGTTGGAAAGATAATGATGTCAACAGTGAAAAGGTTGGAGAAATATGAACCACATTGGCAGCGCTGGCACAGAGGGCCGACTTCCAGGGGCCCAGCTGAATCCGGCACTCGGAGCCTCGCATCGAGTGTGTGACTGGTGCATCATGGGAAGAAAGGGGGGGGGAGGGATTTTTTTTATCCCCCCCCAACCCTGCATGCATCAGGAGTGGAATGCCCCATCTGAGAAGACAGAGAGAGAGAGAGAGAGAGAGAGAGAGAGAGAGAGAGAGAGAGAGAGAGAGAGAGAGAGAGAGAGAGAGAGAGAGAGAGAGAGAGAGAGAGAGAGAGAGAGAGAGGAGAGAGAGAGAGAGAGAGAGAGAGAGAGAGAGAGAGAGAGAGAGAGAGAGGGGGAGAGAAAGAGACAGCGCAGGTTGTACCTATTAAGGCAGCTTAGTAACTGAAGGAGCAGCAATTTGAAGAGCCAGCAGAGGGGGTGGGGGCCGGGGGAGGGGGATACGGGACTAAACTAATGCCATAACTCGGAGGGCTCCCAGAAGACAGCTTTCAGGATTGGGGGGGGGGGGGGGGGGGTGTGAGATGACAGAGAGAGGGTGGATGAGATGGGTTGGAAGGGAGGGAGGGAGGGAGGGTGGTCATCGAATCACATAGGTGGCTTTGGATGGGGCTGGTAATGAGCAGACCTGTTCTGTGCCAGGACTTTTATCGCGGGCAAATTGTACCCACGGAAGACGAAGGAGAAGAACAAGAAGAAGAGCCCCCCGCCCCTTTGAAAGTTTATTTCAAACCCCCCCCCCCCCCCCCCCTCACCCCCGCCTTCCTCCTCCAAATGTCTACAATGTTGGATCTGTTTAAGCAGAAGATGTATTATTTTTTTTATTTTTTTTTGCCAGTGCAGGAATCTACTTTTCATTGTTCATTCCTTTAGTTGTACATTCACTTCGCCTTACTTTGTGGCTGGCAATAAGGGGACATCAACCTGAAACACTATCTACCGTGCTATGGCTTAAATGGTTACGTTTTGGGGGAAAACGCTTCCAAATGTCTCAGGAAAGCCACCAGACCACACCAAAGAGCAAATGAGGTAATATTATGTTTCTACGATACGCCCAAAAGGCCAGTTTAATTGCATTTCTAAAAAGAAAAAGGCTTCTCGTACAGTGGATGTCAGGCCGTTTGACGAGGAAAGAACTTCAGAATGGAGACTTTTTGGAGTCTACATTTCATCCGACACTATAAGACACTTTAACCAGCATGGCCTGTGGTGAAAATTCATCGTGTGTATCAAATTTATACATACAAGGATTGTTCAGTCGATTCACGAGAACGTGAATCCTGGTTGTGACTTTCAGGTGAAGTTGTCCTTTTCCATTAGCGTCCATTCATCAAAAAATGCTTTGTCCTGATGCATTTAATTACCTAATCCAATTATCCGATAGGTTCCCTGAATAAAACTGTACAACTCAAGGTAGGAGTATGAGTGTATTAGTACTGGGGGCCAGTAAAAATTAATGGTCTGGTCACAGTAAAAAACTGTAGATACAGCTCCCAATTGCAAACAGTACTAACCTCCTCACTCGGCAGCTCCCAGATGTGAAACCATCAATGTGTGAGCCATTCCAATACTGACAGTCTGCAGCATCTATCTTCCAGCCTATGATACACAATTATCACCGTCGTATTGTACCGCAGTCACTAACGAACCAAAGTCACACAAACACCAACAGACCACAAACAGCACACTGCAAAACAACGTATTTCGGGTAGGCCTATATGGGGCGCTTGAAATCCAGGCATGGCTTCCGTCCAATAAACCCACACCACCAGCGCCGTCACCATCACCACCACTCTCAAACTTTCCTGTATCCTTGGCAGCATAATCCAGTGCAGATTAAGGAAGGCTATCATGAAACAGACCTCCCTACTGTAAGTAATCCCCTCCCCTCTGAAGGAAAGAGGGACATGGGGAAGAAAAAAATACATAATGCACCAGAGACTCTTTTTTTTTTTTTGCCTGCTCCTAGTTATGTCAGTGTGAATGTTAAGCAGTGCTTATCATATACCTTTGTGGACACTTAATTAAAAATGTAAAAAAAAAAAATGAAGAAAAAAATTGAAAAAGAAAACGTTTTTTAAATCGCCTGCTCAATTAATATGCAAATGTATAAAATAAGGTAGCAATTAAATTAAGGACACTATTTCATGTTGTCTTCCTTAAGTGGGAAAACACTACCAACCAACCCCCCCGACACAAACACACACACACACACACACCACACACGCCCATACACACACACACACACACACACACACATACACCACACACACACACACACACACACACACACACACACACACACACACACACACACACACACACACACACACACACACACACACACACACACACACACACACACACACACACACACACACACACACACACACACACACACACACACACACACACACACACACACACACACACACACACACACACCAAACACACACACACACATACACACACAGACACACACACACAAACACATACTCTGCAGCTGATGGATTTTGATGTTTACCAGCTTAATGCTGACTTAAGCAAATACCCACGGTATCATTTCAGAAAAGGCGACAGAAAAACACTGACAAAAAAACACCAGACAGAAGGGCAGTACTTTACAAACTTAGGGCTATGCCTAGAGCATACTACTTTGTCACACTCCCTCATACACACACAGACGCACACAGACACAGACTTCTCTTAAGGTCAGTGCAAAGTTACACGCCCAGGAACAGTAACCGTTACAGGGGCTATTTGATATTCACGCCAAAGTTTTGCCGGGCTTGAGGTGGGGGCTGACAGTTTTGAAGCAGGCAGACCATGGCTTCTAATTAGGCCTCCAAGCCACTGTTGTGTTTCAAAGAGCTACCTAGAGGGGGGGCAGCAGGTAATGAATGTGAGAGGAAGTGGAATACCTTTCAGCGCAATGAAGAGCCAGTCAGACAGAGGAAAAGGGTGAATGCTCGCAAGCAATGAAACAGGGACATATTCTGCTTCGAATTAGAAATTAAGAATGGGAACAGTGGAACATAAAAGGTTGTGAGACTTGATGAAAAGAAAAATGGATTGAAAAAATCCATTTGTAATCAAGTCAGACATCCCTACCAAAAGCATACTTCTAAAATATATATTTAGGACCTAAATGTCCATAAAGACTCTAAAGATTTGGTTAAGATCGACATTCTAACCTTCCTCTAAGAAAGACGCCTGACATTGTTTTGTTTTCTACACGTTTCTATTGTTGCGTCTGTTTTCTATACTGCAGGAGCACTTCAGTTAACCAACTGGGCATTATCAATACAGTTGACTTGACCTTCTCAGCAGGAAGGCCCATGGAAGGCCGCTAATTGTGTGCTGTTTGAAAGGTTCAATCCAATTAGGAACGTTGCCAAGAGTTTGACCGTACACCACAGATATCATGAATCATAATGAACTCAAGAGTCATGAAAAAAATGTCAATTAATATAATGATCCTGCGAGGCTGAAGTAGAAAATTCACTCCGAAAGTGCGTTACTGGCTTTGTTCACGAAGCGACCATCGTGGATCCATCGTGGTTATATTTTCAGTTCCTCCTCCCAGCAAGTACCAAGACTGCTGCGAGGTGAAGGAGGCCAATTCGTGCCCAAATCACAAGTCACTACGCATACACTCCCTGCAAGCTTCGTGCAATCTTAACCACAACACCGATGTGTGTGTGGTGTGTGTGTGTGTGTGTGTGTGTGTGTGTGTGTGTGTGTGTGTGTGTGTGTGTGTGTGTGTGTGTGTGTGTGTGTGTGTGTGTGTGTGTGTGTGTGTGTGTGTGTGTGTGTATGTGTTCATATGAGCACAAGCTTATGTGTGTAGCTCACTAGGCCTAACCTGCGAGACACACTGGTAATGCTTTGGGCACCAGCATTTGTGAGATGTTAGGAAAGTAGTGTGTGCGTGCGCGTATGTGTGGTGTGTGTGTGTGTGTGTGTGTGTGTGTGTGTGTGTGTGTGTGTGTGTGTGTGTGTGTGTGTGTGTGTGTGTGTGTGTGTGTGTGTGTGTGTGTGTGTGTGTGTGTGTGACATCAGGTGTTAGCAACTTGTAATCTCATGGGAGCCACTGTGCTGGGGCAAGCTTTCACCTCAGCAATTTGATGCCCCCCCTTGGGGGTTAAACGGCAACCTGCCCCCCCCCCCCCCCACCCCCCCGCTGATGTGGACGCCTGGGTGAACTAAGGTATCCTTCTTTATCTCTGTACTCTGTACGGTTTTCAGTCTATGAAGTACTTCTTTGATACAGAACCCACTTATCGGCCATTATTGAAAATAGTTCCAATTCCAATTAAGGCAAGGCAAGGCAAGGCAACTTTATTTATATAGCACTTTTCATACACAAGGCAGACTCAAAGTGCTTCACATATAAACATTGTCAAACAATAAAATTAAATAATAGATAAGTAAAAGAAAACATATGCAAAGAAATTAGTAAAATAGTGCAATGTATCTTTCTGGTAAAAATAGAAAATAAAGGAGAAGTTAAAAAGGCATGTTAGTCCGTAAAAGAAAACATATGCAGAGAAATGAGTAAAATAGAAAGTGCAATGTATTTAAGATCAGATCAACAGTCTCACTGGTACCCACGTCCCACGTTGGGACTCCAAGCCGATTGGAACATGGTACTTTCTCTGGGACTCCAACCCGGACCCTATTCTAGGACTCTAACCCAGATTCCAGGACTCTAACCCAGACACAAGTCGGGACTCTAACCACAAACTAACGGCCTTATTCTGGGACTCCAACCCAGACAGACATCGGGACTCTAACCCAGACAGAACTCTTTCTCTGGGACTCCAACCCGACCTAAAGGAGCTTGGTCCTTTCTCTGGGACTCAAACCCAGATTCTAGGCAAGGCAAGGCAAGGCAAGGCAACTTTATTTATACACAAGGCAGATTCAAAGTGCTTCACATATATATAATTAATCTGATATGAATTCAGCAATAGGAATTCAAATATAAATGTCGAACAGGAGCGGAATCTCAGGTGTTCGAATCTCTGTCAAGTGAAACGAGAGACTGGTTGACAAAGTGTTGTCATGATATTTCATCGTTCCCTTCCTCCTTTTCCCTTTTTCCCCACACGTTGTCAGAGGATACCTTTTAAAACCTCTTCCCAGCAGGCCGTTTACGGGCTGTCTGGTGACAGCGCACTGCGTTCCACTTACAGGTATCCGCGAGTTTCCGATAGCAGCGATGCGTAGAAAGCAACCTTGGAATTGTTCGCGTGGCGCGTTTTCATTCAAACACGGCTATCACAAACACACGGCTATGACACAAAATTATCACCTGCGCCGAGACACATTGGGTGGCAAGGAAGTGTGACTGGCATGAAGAACGCCAACTTGCAAGTTTAGAGCGCTTTCAAGTGACAAGTGTTGATAGGTAGCTTTTCTCCCCCTTTAAAAATGTAATGTTCACAAACGCAACACTTTGTCAAGGGAAACGGCAGACGGTACATTCATTTTACAAAAGAACTGCACCTGTCGAAATTGTAAGTGTACTGACAAAATATATCTATATATTTTATCCTTTAATGTTTTTGTCATGTTGTTGAATCAAAATCTGTCCTTGCCAATTAAAGGCAATCTTAAGAGCACTAAAATTCAATTCAGAATTGAATCATTGTATTGATTATCTGGTGGAAGGCATGCACGCTCATAAGAGAAGAGCTTTGATGAAGGATATTTATGACACAATTCCGTTCTTTGTTCAGCATAATTTCCTAAAATGCAGTCTGAATATTTTTTCGGCTGTTTTCTGTTCGATTAGCAATTCAGAGAATAGCAATTGTGGGACAAAATGTCACAAGTCTACGGCCAGACCTCCAGCCAGATACCATCCCAACCGATTAATTTACTTACAAATCACCAACGATTCCTCCGATGAGTCGTACCTTGAGCTGATTAAAACATAGATTTTGCCGCCCAGTAAGGGGAACAAAATAATCCTTTTATTCAATCCTCTTCATCGGTAATAATCACAAAGTCTTCCCTTGGCCCCCACTAATCAGAAATCTATTGATTTCTGCTTGGACTTTCGGTGGGGGGGGGGAGGGGGGGGGTTGGAGCGAAGATTCCTCCACTCAAGGAAAGTGGGCCAAGTGGGCATGCAAAGTGTGAGAGAGAGAGAGAGAGAGAGAGAGAGAGAGAGAGAGAGAGAGAGAGAGAGAGAAGAGAGAGAGAGAGAGAGAGAGAGAGAGAGAGAGAGAGAGAGAGAGAGAGAGAGAGAGAGAGAGAGGAAAGGCCTGCTATCACCATGGGCAGTGGGCACCTAAAATGCATGTAATTCTGAAATGTCAAACCACTGTGGGCTGCTGTGCGTTGCGCCTGTATCGTCGTGAGCGGTGCGATCACACATTGCTGCCTTCCAGAGAGAGAGAGAGAGAGAGAGAGAGAGAGAGAGAGAGAGAGAGAGAGAGAGAGAGAGAGAGAGAGAGAGAGAGAGAGAGAGAGAGAGAGAGAGAGAGAGAGAGAGAGAGAGAGAGAGAGAGAGACGGAGGGAGAACCATTATCAACGCCCACCTTCCGCCCCGGTGATAACTGAACCAGGTCATTGGGGGTTAGGTAAGCGAGAGGAGCTGCGTCACATCGCACATGTGCGTGTCTGTCTGTATGTATGCACGTGTGCATGTGTGTGCGAGCGCCGCTTTGTTTAATCGTTACCACACGCATGTCTTTTTTTCTACAGGTACGCAGACGCGGGCGGTCGAGATATGGATATGGAAATATCAAACAGTTAAAAACACATGCTCCTCCGCAATGCTGTTACGGTCAACACGGCGTTGGCGTGCCGAACAACAAACACACAGCATCACGCGGTGCCGTGACGCTAGGCCCTTCGTTATCTGTTGTTTTCGGTACGGCCTACTCGGTGGTATAACATGAAGAACACAAGGTTAGTCATGATAAAGGTCTGGCCCCTGGGCTCTCCTACGATACTGGTTATCACCAAGCCTCTGCCCACTGGGGCCTGGTCTGCAGGCAATGCCGCCAACTGCGGATCTGCCAGGAAAGAGGATGTGAAATGCAAAGGAGACCGAGAGAAATGGAAAGAAGACAAGAAATACAAAAACGTCAGAAGAACTTGTGAGCTCCTCGCGTTTACGTGGGCAAGCGCTGACTGGTCGCCTCCACCCACCACCCTCCACCCAACCCGACCCTTTGACAGGGAGGAGGAGGAGGAGCAATGGGATGAAGAGGGCGAGTCAGGGGGGCCGCGCTGCGCACGGTGAACCCTGCGTCGAACCCCGAAGGCTTCCCTTCGAAGAGCGGTGGAGAGCGAGCGTCCTCATGATGAACAAACAGCCTCGCGGTCAACCTCCGCTCCCTCTCTCGGGACGGGGGCCGCACACTCAAGCGCAAGGCAGTGTGTGTGTGTGTGTGTGTGTGTGTGTGTGTGTGTGTGTGTGTGTGTGTGTGTGTGTGTGTGTCTGTGTGTGTGTCTCTGTGTGTGCGTTGGGGGTTGTTTTGGGGTGTGGTTGTTCGGGTGTGGGGGGGGGGGGGGCTGTAGTGTGGCAATGTGCAATGTGATAGGATGAACACCAAAATGTACAAAAGGATTTGTTCGTGAGCATTGTATTTCATTGTAGTAAATTTGAAAATGTGAAAAAAGGTTGGTCACAATGTCCAAATAATAATAAAAAAAACTTGCAATGGAAACTTCGAATATTAAGTGGCATTTGGCTCAAATTGCTCATGCATGATTTTGGCAGTACTGGTTAACTTTATGGAACAAAAAGATATATGAAAAACAGCTCCAGACTTCAGGTTCCCTTCCAGCCAACTGTAAGCAAAATATATTATTTGTTCTGGACTCCCTTCAATCTCGGTTGGAGACGAGCCTCCTGCAGTGACAATCACAAAAATAACAGGGAGAGAGAGAGAGAGAGAGACAGAGGGAGAGACAAAAAGAGAGAGGGAATCCATAACAGCGAGGGAGTATCTCTCTCCCCCTTGACAAACGAGTTTGTATTGTGTGTCAGGTTAGCTTCCTGCCGTACCAGATCGGCCGGTTATTAAATTACAACTTGTCAATGTCCTGACTGAGGATTGATGGATGAGCGTGTCAGATGAATGTCAGACTGCTCTGACTTATGTTACTTTTTATTTATCTGCTGGTGCTGCTTTTCCTCAAAAGGCCCCAGACATGCAGCGGAAACACTTCCCACATGATTGCTATTGACAGATATTGAGTGGTGTAAACTGTCTGTCCCTTTTTCCGAACAATGCGATGCTGGGTTTGGCTGTGTACGATGCAAAGACATTCTGGTTTGTGGTACGGTGCAGTGCTAAAAAGTGTTTCCCGTCATTTTAGATATTTGATATACTAAGTACTTTTATTATTTGAACACAAATCTTGGATCATTCTCTATGTATTTCTGGCTTGCTTGCGTTGTCCTTGTACATTGTGTGAGCGTGGGATTATGTATGTGAAAGTTTAATTAGTAAGGCCGATGTATTTGAGTAAGGGCTAATACAAATAGTTAGATTGTTGTATAATGTCTAAATTACATTTAGCTTTTTAGAGTTTTTCTGATGTAGATAGATAAAAAAAGCTAGTTAGAGATTAAAGATTGCACATACATTGAAATCACACAACTTTAGAGTCAAGCCCAGTTTTGTTTTTTGGGCTCATATCTACACAGAAGCATGAGGTCTCAATTCACCAACAAATCAAACCCAGAACTGAAACTCTTTCTCCGGAAACATCTAGAACATGTTTCAAGAACAAAGAAGGGAATAAATGTCTAAAGAGCTGGCATAAAAAAACTGAAGGGAAAAAAAAAACGTTGCCTTAAATGTAACGGTTGCACGACCTTCATCTGTTCCGACGCAAAGGATTGATGGCAATTTATTTTTTCTCCACTAGTTGTTGCTAACTAATGATAAGCTAAATGAAAGGGTATTTCAAAAGGGAGGGGAAGCAAAGGAGGGGGGGGGGGGGGTCTCCTCGAATATTTTCTTTCAAAGACTGGACAAACTGAAGCGGTTGAGGGGGAAAATAAAGAAAAAAGGGCCGCAAGCATGCTGATGATGATTGTCATCCATGCAAATAATCACTTACTTACACTCAGTGAGTTTGTTTCGGATAAGGCAAATTACCATTTGAAAATGAGCTCGCAAACACTCTGGGGCGAAAAGCTGCCGCCATCGTGGTCCTCCCGTTCTGTTACTGTGGGTTCTTAACCGCGCACGCATGCACACACCCACACACACAAAGACACACACACACACACACACACACACACACACACACACACACACACACACACACACACACACACACACACACACACACACACACACACACACACACACATACACACACACACACACACACACACATTACTTTCCCTACATGGCACACAGCTGGAATCAGCTACTGGGTTATCTGAAACGTGCCGATCTGATCATAAGCCTATCTTGGTCCTGTTTGGAATTCCAAATGTTTGTGTGTTTCTAAGACAATCAGATGATGTTTCCGTTATATTTCACAACCGTCCATGTTGTTTATGTTTATTTGTATGCTTTTTCTGGGGTATTTTGTAGGCAGAGATTATATTGCATGTCCAGGGGTTAAGAAACGAAAATCATTCTGTTGATGGGAATTCGCTGATGATGTGTGTTCAACACAGACATTTTTCATTTTAGGAAGTTTTGCACTTTGTAAGTGGAGTGGGCAACTTTTAGCAGCCAGTACACGGAATCCAACAACAAATGCATCCCGTTTTTCCAGAATAAAAAATCTCCACAGTACAAAAAATAGATGGGACATTTTATGTTGTCTTTACACCAACAAACAATGTCTACCAACAACAGCTAACCACCAACCGACGTCTGTGTTTCTTTTCGTAGGTCAGAGGAAGTGAGCAAGCACCTTTACAGAATTTGAAGCTGCGGTCTGACTGAACAGGACAGATCACTACAACATCTCCGGAGTTTGCGTATGTAAATACTCTGATTCGGTCCATGATCTCAAATTAAGTATACCTCTTCGCACCTTGCTCCTTTTCAGACACCAAAAAATTCTGTAGAACTCAAATATCTGACAGATATGATACATCAGAGCTATTTGCTATACCAATAAAGAGGGGAGCGGGAGAATCCACAACATCTCCCTCATTTCTGCTGTCAAGGAATACGAAGTTGGGGGGGTTTGCAAATTAATGAGCAAAAAAAGTTTCTTGCTGCTTGTAAGGTGAAAACAAATTACAGGAAATATGATCTACAAGATGGTAAACTGACATCATTATTTTTCCCCCTCGATCTCACAACTGAAAAAAATGTATAAATAATGAAAGAAAACTAACAGTTAAATTGCCATCAGTTCCTTTTTGGGTCACACCAGCAGGATTGGTCATAATAGTGTGTAGGCCTTCAAAATCTACCTCAAATTCAAACGCACAGCCAGAGGCCCACATCAATGTGGAAACGCGGTGCAGAATACAAATGCCAAGTCTGGCACACTGAACGGCAGAAACCCTGGAAACTTTATACCATACTACACTACAATCCCGCTCAGTAACACATTACCTTTCAGTCCCTCCTCCCCACACTCCCCTCTTTGAACGCTGATTATTACATGGAAACTGCTCCACTTCTAATAACACACTAATGGAATACATAACAGCATGCTTAGTAGCTAAGGAGAGTCTTCCAACTATCAGTATTGTACATGGCAGTCCTTTACCGGTGAAAGGTCCCATCCATCCCACTATTGTGTATGAAGAAGGCAGAATTGAATCCCCTTAAGGACCCCCTGAAAAGCCAGAGAGTAACCCCCCCTCCCCCCTCAGGGTTTTACGGACCCCGGAGCAGCAGTCCAGTGTAAATTGACCAAATGTTTTTTTAAGCCCATTTATCGTCTTATCCTCGACTTGCTGAGTCCATGGAGGAATCCCAGAGCCGCCGTCAAGAAAATGAAGCCCTGTCTAGGATTTGGAGGTAAGCAAAGTTTTAAGCCAGAACGCCTGGATAATGCCGGTTTGATTAAATGCTTCGTGCCCCCATAAACAGCAGGGGGGAACCCTTGGGAATCGCCACCGTCGGCTGCAGAACCACTGCGGTTATCTTGGCTTTGTGGAAGCTTACGACGTTGCCCTGTCCATTTTCCTGACCTTTTCGTTGGAAACTACTTTAACGTAAAAAGGGTTTGAAGCAATCATCTAAAAATACCCATACCATCACGGGCGGGCATTGTTTAGCTTGGAAGACTTCAGGGGCTATGCTGTGTTTTCCAGGCAGATCCAGGGGGATGGGGGGGATGCACATTTGTTAACGGCTCTAGAGCTATTAAGTGTTTATTTGATAGCAAACACACAAACCAAATTGTCAGCCAGCTACAAGTCTAATAAGCCACCGGTACTCAGAAGTCAGAAAGTGATGCCGTGTTTAAATGGGGTTTAGCACACTAACAAAGAAGGGTTGAATGTGTAAATTGGAGCTTTGGATTTTTTTCTCGGGATAAGAACCAGATATACAAAAAATAATAACCCCAAAAAATCCCCCAAAACAAAAATAAAACAAACAAAAAAATAATAATCATTTGCAGCAGGGAAGTATGGCCTTCATGCACATTCAGTTTTATCGTGGTGACGAACAATCAAGCTTAAGAGTCGCAATACAGCAGTGCTCAGGCTGGTCCTAATTAACACCGCCACTCAACAATGGGCCCATTCTCAAAGAGACTTCTTATTAAGACAGACATATTGTGCAATCCGGCGTGTTTAAATGGGTTTTTAGAGTAGAAGAGGGATCACAAAATATGAACAATTATAAAAAAACATAGTTCTCATAGTGAATGCCTTCTGCCTGTGTGTGAATGCGGATCTGGCTTGGACATACTGTAAGGATGCCCCGTGGTCTCGAAAAGTCTGTGGCGTGAATTTACCATAATCCTGTCTCAGCTCGTGCGCACATCATTAGAGATCGAAATGTCCTTGAGCCATTGGTGGGGAGAGTTTCAGTCTCTTGGTGGGTTAACAAGATCACGTTTAAATCGGGGGGATGGGATGGAGGGGGGGATTGAACTAAAGTGAAAAATCAATGGCTGTTGAACATTAATCGGCAACACACAATTATGTTTGGATTTCAAATCTCGTTTGAGTGTGTGAAAGGAGAACGGGATTGTTAATAAATGCTTGCTGCGAAAAATGGCTTTTTGGTTAAAGCCCCGGAACAATGTGCTGAAATGCAGAACTTTGGTTTCAGATCTTGAAAACAGGTTACAATAAAATCAAGATAAACTAATCAATAACAACGCAATTTCCCCCTATTGTAACATGCGTGGAAACATAGCGTTTAACCTTCAGTTAATAGTTTCAACCTTCTGTTTCGATTGACCGTTCAGACAAGCAAAAGAAAGTATGAAAAAGAGGACCCTTCCATTATACGAGTCTGCGATTAAACTATGAAGTCCTGAATTTCAACCAAACGGCCTTGTGCTTGTTCCACAGAGTGCCTGTCAAGGGTGATTACAAGCTTAGCAGGGAAAATGAGATACTGGCTGACCTATTTCTGAACACTTTGTTTCATGCCTCCCCCTCCTCTCCCAAAGCCAACCTTACTATGCATTTGGGATCCATCTCCTCTGTTCTTTTGAGATTTTGGGGACCTCTATCCTATCTATACAGGACTCTCTGCCTCTGGTTCCCAAACTGGCCCCGCTAACCTTGTGTCAGTGAAACAAGAAAAGAGAGTTCAGGGAAGGGAGGAGGGGGGCACCTAGATCATCCAGGTTACTCCCCAACAAAGAGATCCCCCCCCCCCCCCCCCCGTTGTCGGGATTCTTCATGCTTTTGCCCTGATCCTCCCCAAACTCCCCAACAAACGATTCACACCGCTAACGGCCCTCTGCCGAGGGGAACGCTAGTCACTTCACCTTTAGCTTGTTTCCCAAGACGTCGGCGGGAAAAGGAAAGACTCTACGGACACTCAAACTAAAGGTCTGATCCTGTAACGCAGAGCACCTGCTCAGCAGCAACGCTGATGCTATCTCTTAAAGCTACATCTGACACGGCATGTGAAGGGTTGGAGATATAGTGAGTGGACGCTGATTCTCTGCTTCTGCGAGTTGCCATGACAGAGCTAGGAGGGATGACACCCTGACCTTCTAAGCCCCCTCTCAGTGGCCGACGGATTTGTAATTTTTTTTAACCACCGCCTTCTTATGACATTGAAGCAGCGGATATTCGTTTTTCCCTTTTAAATATTCCAGTCGTTTGACAAACAACACTTTCAATCGACTAATTAAAACAATATGCTCTGAAATGAGATGAAAGCGTGTGAGTAGCAGTGGGCCTCTTTTTCCGACTCTGATGTGCTGAAAAAGTGAGTTTTTAGCAGATAAGACTTTGAGAAACCCAGCCAGGCAGTCCCCCTTCTCTACTTAAATCCTCAATAAAAGCAACACAAAGACCAGGGCTTTGGTCATGAGAAGAAGTAAGTAGAGTTTGTTATTTCACCGCCTTTGACTAAGGTCATATCAAATTAACAGACGACTAACTGAATAAAAATAGCATACTATTAATTCTTCCCCCCCATCACCCCCCCCTTCCATAAATCTTAAAGGTTGACCTGATTTTTAACGTTAAACTATGTGGAGAAATTAACAGAAAAGAGAGGAGGAGGAGGAGGGGCAAAACACTGAGATAAGCTAATTTTAACCATGTCACCACCACAGCTTCAATTTGGCATCCACATACCTAAAAATACTCTTGGTCTCTTTAAACAAGAAGGCAATTAAGACCCCAATCGTCAAACAGACGCACAAAACAATTCTTGGAGACAATCAAAATGGAGTATTTTCAATTATGTGGAGATTTAAAAAAATGTTTATGGTCAAGCGATGTTACAACAAACCGGGAATTATAATCAATTTTCAGGTGATAAAGGAAACACTAACAAACAGCAGGGGGGGAAGAGGCTTTTAATTGCCACCACATTCGTTAACAAGCTTAGCGCTCGTCTTAGCGCCGGGCATGGCACACTTAGCATTCAAAAAGATTCTAATTATTTTCTAGTTGAAGGTCCTACAAGATTGTCAACTCTGGTGTTGGCTCATGATAAAACAGGTTTCTTTCAAACTCAATCATTAGAATCGCATTTAACAAGCATAAATGGATAAGAGGTTAGCGCTGAATTAACCGGTGGTGTCCATTCTGTTGAATGGTGCTGGCGTGCACAAAAGCAGATTACGTCCTCGAATCAAGCCAACACTGATGATGGCACTGCTAAACAGTCAATTATAGAATATTGCCTTGTTTTGTTGTTGTTCGCTTGATTGCGCGTCAAACCGACTTTAGATTGACAAGGATTTATGGGAAAAAGGCGTAGAACGGCAAGTAAAAGCCAATCAAATAAATTCCATTTTACATGTCGGTTGAGGAGATTTAAAGCGGCGGAATCGTATTTATTTTTGTCCCTCAAACGGAACAAAAGTGAAGTGAGATTCGGAATGTTTAATGAGGAATAAGATGATGGGCAGTGCTCTCCATCAGAATATGCAAATCAGCCATCGATGAACCAGTGCCTGATGAGCCCACTCTCCAACCGCTCGTATGAATCCAATCCAACACTGCTAAATTATTCTGATAATTGAGAGCTTTCTTAAGGCTGAACTCAACAAGTCCTAAATAAGGAAAAATCTCTCCATGGTAAATTGGTTAACAACAATGTTGTACCAAATGAAAATGAACCACAACTGACTGACAGAAAACAAAAGTGGATCCCAGTTAAATATCTAAATTACATAAATTCGCAGCAAATGGTAGGTCAAGTTATGAAATGTTTGCTTTGGAGGGGGGGGGGGGGATAGAGATGTTATGGACTCTCTTTTCTACCAATCTGGAGGCTGGTCTTCCTATCTGATCACATAGTGATCTAGATAGAAAAGCAGGCTTAGTACAAGTAACAAAACAATGTAAAGTAGGCCTATAGCAGTATAGCACGTTACTATCCAGAGCTATAGCCTCTAGACATAATACAACTTTAACAAACCTGAAACCTCGCCAGTGTAAATTTTCTGGTCTTAAGTCAGTCAAATAAATCAGTTAAAATAGTGTAAGCCTACCTAAGCTTCATTGAGCCTCTCCAGCTATACTTCACACACTTGTCAACTAATCACTGAATCATGTAAGAGCGTTAAAGCAGTGAATTGCTCTTATTTGATTGATTATTAGCTAAACCGTTTTTTTTTTACAAGTGTTGAATAAATGAATAGTGTGATTCTACTTCACACTATTCATTTATTGGGTAAATATTTAAACATTTAATTTACAATTTATTTAATTAGGGCATTTCCTTAGGCCTAGAACATAACTTGAATTACTTGTTTTCAGTTAAATGGGTAAATAAAGTATTTTATATTATTATTATAATACTATCATATTAATTATTATGACAACCAGACACAAAGAAAATCCGACAGCAATGACAATAAATACAACAAAGGCAAGATGCAAGTCAAGTCCTCCATGGTTGGGGTGCTTTTGGTTGGCTCAAGAACAAGGGCTACACTCGCTTACTTAGAGGAGCAGTAACCTGAGTTCTGATGACAATAGCCATCATCATCATCATCATCATCACCATCATCATCATCATCATCATCATCATCATCACCATCATCATCATCATCATCATCTTCATCATCATCATCATCCTAGGAGACTGATGCTAGCCAATCCGAGCTTTTGAAGCATCCCTACTCTCAGTCTTTCATGTGGCCGGCCCTCCGAGCCCCCCATCCCGGCCACCAGCACCACCAAAAATCAACCTACTGCATTTCTCCAGAAACCCAGGAGAGAGGGATTATTTGCATTTCCTGGTAGGTTCTTATGCTTCCATATCAAGGGGAAAGAGAGAGAGAGGGGGAGAGAGAGAAGTGACGGCGGTCAAGGTCTGAAAGTAGTCCACTGCTGTGCTCAACTCAAACCAGATGGAGTCTAGTCCCTCTCCATTCTTCTACCCTTTCTCTCCTTCCAAGTAACGAGACACGGGGGCGGCACGCTCGGCTGAAGATGGGCCCTGAACACCCGACACACACACACAGCGCACACCGATGTTGGTTCAATCCTGTTTTGTGTGATCTGAACGATAGGATCATTGAAAGGGATAGATATGACAGAAGACATACAAACACACTCACAAGCCTATCTTTATTGACGAAAAAAAACGTTGGATGTGGCCTGTGGCTGCTTACAGACACAGGATGCAGACAAGGACACACACACACACACAAACACACACACACAAACACACACACACACACACACACACATAAAAAACACAGACAAACAGAATTCCACTGGGGGGAGTCAGCAACATATCAAAGCAGGGCAGGTACAAATAGAAAAAGGGACATTGAAAATTTATCACGGACCAAACATCTACCTGACCTCGAAAATGCATGCGGCGTGTCTCTGACTGTGAGCCGCACGCGCAGACACACTCCAGAGAGTTGTGTGTGCACATCTCAAACCGACACCGCCACTCACTGAATGTGACGCAAACCCACAAAGGGCCCCCGTGTTATGAGATCGCAGTACGAATGGCATGAAAGGAGAACACACCGCCATCTACACACATGCACACACAGGCTCACACACAAGGGTTCCTCCAAGCGATGCTACGCTTCCTGCAGACAACACGGCACCTTTGGATATCCGGCGTTGGTAGTCTGATCCGAATCCAAAACGTTAAACCCTGAAATGTGGGGAGCCCACTTGAACTGAAAACAGATCCATCCAGCTTTCAATAAGTACGCAGAGTGGGGAATTACAGGAGTTTAACATTTGAGTGTTGGACACCGACGTTTATAAGCTAATTTTGGACGTTTAGACGTTGTTTTTTAATGGGAGAGTCTGGGAAATTGTGTGTGTGTGTGTGTGTGTGTGTGTGTGTGTGTGTGTGTGTTGTGTGTGTGTGTGTGTGTGTGTGTGTGTGTGTGTGTGTGTGTGTGTGTGTGTGTGTGTGTGTGTGTGTGTGTGTGTGTGTGTGTGTGTGTGTGTGTGTGTGTGTGTGTGTGTGTGTGTGTGTGTGTGTGTGTGTGTGTGTGTGTGTGTGTGTGTGTGTGTGTGTGTGTGTGTGTGTGTGTGTGTGTGTGTGTGTGTGTGTGTGTGTGTGTGTGTTTATCATTCAGGATATTCCATTAGGAGGAAGAGGTGCTGAATGAGACAGCATTGCTTGGCTTCTAGAAGAAAAAGCCAATAAGTTATACAATCTTTACTTTTCAGGGGTTGGAGGTTTGACTCAGTCTTCTGTGTTCAATCCTGTCTATAGACAGCTGTTGGAGACCCTGTCATTGAATCATTTCAAAGCATTTAAACCAAGCATAAGTCCCCAAAGATTAGGCTTCATTAGCCACGTTAATAAAAACTCAATATAGGTTTTGAAGATCAGCCGACATTGGGTCTGGCCCGATGAATCGGACTAGACAAAAATCAAGTCAAGGATATATATATATATATATATATATATATATATATATATATATATATATATATATATAATATATATATATATATATATATATATATATATATGCTGTATTGATTTTCGTTTTTGACCAGTCACATTCTGATTAAGAGGACGGCAGTTTACATATCCTTTTCCCAGGTAGAAGTGCATGAACACACATACACACACGGAGACTGTACATCCATTGATTCAATTGTATTGATTTTTGAGCTTTTTAGGCCATTTGATATGTACTGTGCTTCTAATTGGTATAACTGTACAACTCACAAACACACACACGCAACAAAGTGCCTAAACACAGAAACGCACAAACACACACACACACACACACACACACACACACACACACACACACACACACACACACACACACACACCACACAACACACACACACACACACACACACACACACACACACACACACACACACACAGACACGATATACATATTCCAATGCTCTCATGCCAGTTGTATTCATATTTTACTTGAGGTATGATAACCATTAACAACAGAATGAAGTGATAGTTGCAATGGACGTCTGCCTCAAACTAACAAACCATATAGGACAGACCCTGTCGAGTTAAATGCTGTAGTGAACTGTTTTTAAGCTTCGACTATATCCACAGATCTTAAGACTGGCTGGGTGAACAGATACCTATTTTCTTTCTTTTTATCCAGAGCTAAACCAAATCGTAGCAATCTCTTCCCCATCAAGGACATTTCAGAAATACTGAAATGAAGTAATAGCCAGCAGGCATAGATCAACTATATCTAGGTTTTATTTAATCTCATCTGCACGGTAGAACTGAGTTTGACCGGAAATGTGTTTTCAATGTGCTTATTGTTTTGTATTTATATATCTTATCAATGATATCTAGCTCAATATATATCTAGGGCCTTTAATACGTATCCTGTACTGCTTGTGTTTGCTCTGTATCGGTATGAAGTGCTCATGTTTCAAGTACTATTATATGAGAAATGAGAAGCCTCAACACTATACGTGTGTATCGACTATGTGCACAGCAACATGTGTACGTGTGTAACTTGTCATTGTGTTGAATGCCCTGCTGTCCCTGACCATGTGTATCAGTGTGTAGGCCTACTTGTTAAATCCACCGCAATAAAAAAACACTACACGGTCCGCGGGGGCCACAGCCGAGGGAACGCTCTGAGGCTCCCGCCGTCGTCGATAACCAAACCTCACCTCTCTGCTACTTGAAATCAGAAGATAAATGCGGGGAGAGCCATGTGTTTACACAAAAGAGGAGCGATTGAAAGCAGCTGTTGATTCACCCAAATTCACCTCCCCCTGCTTGAAAAGGCCACAAAACAACACAAAAATCTACAAACTTACACACACACACCGCACACACAAACAGAGTAATTGCTGGAGTGCTGTGCATGAAACCATAGAGGAGGAAGCGGAGGTCAAGGTAAACACAAAGGCGGTGTTAAAGACAGCGCAGCTGGGTTCTCACCAGGCGCACGCCATTGGTTAAGAGACGGTAATAATCACTCGCTGTTTACCACAGAGAAGTGCACGCACCAATATAAATACGTACACACAAACACACGCAGACAAACAGACTCAGGTTACTCCGGCTACACCAACCAATCATGGGAAAGAGGTTGTCTTGTGTGGCAATGTGGCAATGCGTTTCGTCACTCGCGTTTGGCTCTTTATTTCTGTTCCGTCCAAACATACCACAGGAATATTGACGTCTGTTGTTTCAGAGGGAGAGAGATGATGATGTTTAGGCTTTTTACATTTTTGTCCAAACCTGAGACGATGAAACCATATACTCTTAACTTACATTTATATTTACAGTTAAGACGGCAGACGCTTTTATTCAAAGCGACTTACAATAAGTACACTGTCGTAAGAAGTGAAACAATCAGTTTTAAAGACATCATGCATCTTTGCTGTACAAAGAACTGTTAGAGGACGATTATAATGAGTGCAAGTTCACATTGCAGGTAACCATTCCCCGTACAGCAATGTTAGCAGCTACTGCGGATGCACAATTAGTATATGAGATAAGTGC
>OLKM01000765.1:199401-227183 GCA_900291075.1 Melanogrammus aeglefinus
AAGAGAGGGTTGTTGGGTTTGCTGAAATCAAAGGGGGTGACTCCCATCCAAGTGGAGTAGGCCTATTCTGATCTAACTTATCCAGACAGATTGAGAAGGAGGAGGATGTTTCTAGTTATGCAATCTCTACAAGGTCAAGGAACTGTGGTCTCACTGAAGGGCGTGTTCAATAGGGGAGATTGAAGTGAATGTTAGAGGTGATTTGTTATATGGAACTAGGGTGACTCTGTCAGTGTTATGGGTTCCGGTAAAAGGAAACAACACTTACCAAAGTGGAAAAGTCTTCTTTCGCCATGGTTTGGGCTCCGGTTTTGCCCAAGGGCCTAGGGAATGGTTGTTGGTCCTGGTGATGTAGTTCTTATGCTTGTGACCAAGAATCGCTGTGGGTCTATGTTCCTCATTGCCTTCTCTTTTGATTAATGTTTCCAGCAGACAGCCATTGAGTTTGTCTCAATTTGTCATGCACCTTTATACATTCATACATTACTTTGCAACTCTGGCCGATTGCCTGCTCAAAATTTAAACAATAAATAACATCCTCTTAATCCCAATTTTGAGTCTGTTTATGTGACAAAGGGGACACCTTATGGCATTAGGGGGTCGTTTATTGTACCATCTATCGTAACATCCAGCTTCCAAGCTTACAAAGCTTCAAGATATTACCAGTATTATTTTTTTTTTCAATTCTGCTCCAGGGAGTAGTTTTCTGTTGCTGTGCTGATATGGCTCCCCTTATTATTGTTATAGTTATTATTAGAATGTCCCTAAACCTGGCATTGTATATGTCTATAATGTAATGTCTTGTTTAGAATTGGTCCGCTACAAAGCAGGATGAGGTAGTTAGCCAAAGGGCATTGTCGTTACATTGCAGGATATAGTATAGTTAGCCAGAAATCATACTGTTTTATTAATGTAACAGGTTCTCCCTGATTAGTAAATGTTAGACGAGAATGCATAAAAGTACACCATTTTTAAATAATTGAAGTTGTAATGCAGAATTTTTGAAAAGCACTTAGCTTTCATGCTCAATTGTTTCGGTCTGATTTTTTTGGATGTAGAACAGAGACGGTAAAATCGGTTTCTCAAATCAACCAAATAAATATTATCTGCCTACCTAAAAATCTGTGACAGAAATAAGAGGCTGTTTACCTTGTATATAAAAAAAAAAAACATCAAGGAAAGTTAAACTCAAGCTGTTTTGGGTTTGATTCCCGGCACCATCCTCTCAATTCCGTTTATCTCAAGGTGTCCGTCACAGTCAAATACCTTGGGAGGGTTTGAGTTATTCGGGATAATTACAGTCTAGTGAACTTAGGACAAGTGGCATTATGACTTTAAAGAGAAACCACTAATCTGGAGGATGTAAAACTCTTTGAATACATTTCTAGAAGCTCATTCAAATCTCTCGCTCCTTCTTTTTCAATGTCTTGTTTGAACTCCTCAGCATTTATCTCCCACAATTTGATATATTTAAGATACCGCATTACAAATAAATTATTCATGTCAATTAGCGTTTCATCTTCCAAGATACCCTAACTCCTGTGATCTCATGAACAACTCTTTCTTTCGTTCTGTGACAGAGATCTCAACCATAGCCTGGGGCGTTGTCTCTCAAATAGCATCAGAACTTTGCATACCTACAATTAGCATATTAAAGGGATCTGGGGAAGGGGTGAGGAGGGGTGGGGGTGCAGAGACGATAGAGATTTTTTTTTTTAAACAATCCAATCAGTGCTTAACTCTAACCGGAATTAGAAACTCTATGGGGTCCAGCCTTCAAAACAGTGAAGTAAAAAAAAAGGTTTTTTTTTCAAATTAGCGACTCTTTTTATGTTTGTTATTTTTGTGTTATTCTTTATTTTCCCTGTACTGGGTAACAGCCCCTTTGCAGTGGTACCCATGGACACCACAATCCAAGAGACGCTTCTTGACGACTCTATCGTCTCTTATTGACAATAATTCACGTTTGGAACTAGAGCGTCCCTGGGAGATGTGGCAGCTGAGTCAAATCTGTACAAAAAATGACACACACTCTGGGATTCGAAGTTGCTGTTTACGCCGTCTATTTAATGAGAGATTGTTAACAGATCTTAAGTGGTCCCTTAGAAATGAAACACACAAAAAAAAACACCCCTTCACAAACATGTTCAACTTTGAACTTAAACAGACAAACTTCAAGCACACAAATTAGGCGGAGGGACAAGTCTCTTGGAGTTTTAATAGCTGCAACCAAAATTGGACTTAATTTGACATAGTTGAATTTCCCGTCCTAAATTTAGTGCTACATTTAATATGTTGGCAGACTTTCAAGTCCTTTCAAATCCCTTTAACTTTTAAAGCAGTAGATAATAATTGGGCTGTACATTTTCCTTAATTTGAAAGGAAGTCCATATGGCTAGCTGCCAACTAAGGCAGGTAGTGGCCAAGCTAGTGGCATCAAGAACGATTTTCGCAACTGAAAATCTAATTTGTCCTTGTGTCACATTAACCATTTGCAAGTGCTCGTCTACAGAGCTCTTTCACTGTAAGAAACCTGCCTTTTTAATTTGTAATTAGTTAAGGCAATTTTGTTACATCCAATGGAAATGATAGGACCAACAAGAGCACAGTGTGTGTGTTTGTGTGTGTGTGTGTGTGTGTGTGTGTGTGTGTGTGTGTGTGTGTGTGTGTGTGTGTGTGTGTGTGTGTGTGTGTGTGTGTGTGTGTGTGCGTGTGCGTGTGCGTGTGCGTGTGTGTTTGTCTGTGTGTGTGCTTGTGAGTGTGTGTGATTGTTTGCCCATCAAGTGATATGCAACATGTTAATAAAAACTTCCACTCGCATCCCAGCCAGCAAACGGTTTCAGACGTCCACGCACTATAACTTTAGAATGCCCTTTGAAAGTGCAGATTGCGCGGAAATGCACTATGGTACGAACAAATCACTTCTTTACTTTGGGATTAGCAACCCCTCTTGAAAGTTGCATCAAAAGTGAACTCCCCAATCTTAAGTGAATCATAAGAGACAAAGTAGCAAATGCAAAGCGACGTGACTGCTTATAAAGCAGTCGTTGGGGCTGGTGGGGCTAGTGGGGATCTCTACACCCCCATTGCCATCCATCATCGCTGAGTACCTCTGATACTTAGCGCCCGGTGGCCATGCAGTGTCTCTTGTATGAGGGGAGACAGTGGTGGGTGGGGTGAGGCGAATGGGGGGGTGCCTTCAGACAAAATGACCTCCATTCTCTAATGGGTCACTTCAGGCGCCTAACCCCCCCCCCCCATCCCCTCTCTCCCAGAATCACTTGGCAGTCGGCGATGTCCACTGACAAACACTGTAACCTGACCCACTTCACCCCCCACCCCTCACCCACCATCAGCCCAAGCACAGCCTCCAACGTCACCACTGTCACCACCACCAGTCTCTCCGTGACGCGCGGGGGATTCACATCCCATCACGCCGTGTGCGTTTTCAAGTGATGCGACTGACCGACGCAAGAGCGGTGATGCTCCGACACAAAAACACACACACATATGGGCTCGCACACACACAAATGCCGACGCCATGGGGCTTGCTCATGAGGAGACAGCTGATTGATCCTCCTCCACCAGATCACACAAATGAGTAGGGGTCAAGGGTCACGGCCAAGTCCTGACTCTTCAATAAATAAATATAAATAAATGAATACGATGGAAAACTAAGTTGCTGACCGCTTTGTTGACAAACTTGTGTGTGCATATCTGTGTCTGTTTGTGTACGTGTCTGTGTGTACATGTGTGTGTCTCTGTGTGTGTCTCTGTGTATTTGAGTGTTTGTGTCTGTTGGTCAGTGTGTGTGTGTGTGTGAGTGTGCTTGTGTGTGTGTGTGTGTGTGTATGTGTGTGTGTGTGTGTGTCTGCTTATGTGTGTGTGTGTGTGTGTGTGTGTGTGTGTGTGTGTGTGTGTGTGTGTGTGTGTGTGTGTGTGTGTGTGTGTGTGTGTGTGTGTGTGTGTGTGTGTGTGTGTGTGTGTGTGTGTGTTCATGTGTGTAAATGCGTATGTGTGTGTGTCTGTGTGGGGCTATTACTGCAAGTGGTGCCCTCGGATGAGTAAGAAAGAAATATGAATCCAAAGTATTATCGGTCAAGTGTTGTTTGTGGCATCAGGAATGTGACTGTTTTTGCCGCGTCACTTTCACTATCAATATAAACTGAACAATACTATAGCGTTTAAGTGTGAGAGGGCTGACATATGATGAGACGCTGATTTAGAAACAAACTGTGGAAGAAAGGAATCGAGGACATAATCCAAAGTGCTGTCTGAGCTCGATTTATTAACCACCGCAACCCGACTTAATCCCGCTCCACAACTTCCACGCTGCAGACATGAGCAATCAAACACAGAGGCAATTTTGAACCTCAATATAGAGTGCTGCAGTTTTATATTGTTAGCATCAGTGCCTAAGTCATATGCTTGCCAAATTGTGATATCTAATCTCACTCTACTCTCTTAACTCTGCTCATTCACTGTGACTCATTGGCTATATCCTAAGCCAATCAGGGTGCTTTTTGCATTCCATAATCACTATCTGCCTAAGTCATCTATTTGACTTAGGCACTTTTGGCACAAAATACATGATGAACCTTACATTATGACTTCCTATGCTAAGAGGCTAATGATAAATAAATATATACATATATTAGGGATATCCCAATCAGATCCACGGCATCGGTATCGGTCTAATATCGGCACATTATGCTGGATCGGATATCGGAGGGGTGTAAGAAATATGATCCGATCTGCACAGCATGTTACGTGATAACAACAGCTAGCCGTCCATAAGGCGCATGCTTATGAGAGCTACCGCATGAGAGCTACCTGTTGAAAAACCTTGTCAGCAGTAGTGAACGCTTCCATCTAAAAGGTGAAGCGAATCTTTAGAAAGTTGAAAAAAGGTGCATTTCCATCAAGTGGTTGGAGCGGAAAACTACACACATTCCAGGGCTTGTCCTATCCTTTTGATAACATCCTCATAGGTCCTGATATATAGTGGAATTGTGTTTTTTTCCATCTAAAATAGCTGTAATGTGTTTTTCTTCAATGAGAGCAAGGAAAAGTTTTACCTCTTCAGCGGTCCACATTTATCTATTATTCACATTGGCCATCTGTTCCATGGACGTATTTAAAGGATACAACATATATAATTCGAAATTCGTCGCAGCCTTTACACCACACGGATACTCCAGGGTCTATAGCATATAACTGCGTTGTCTGATAATCAGTTTAAGTTATTTTTCACAATATACCAGCTATTGTTTGGATGGCTGAACAGACAATTTGACAGGAATTACTTAGTAGGTGTCCATATATCAGGGATTAATGGGCACGGTATAATTAAAGGGTATACAAACATAGACATCCTATATCATGTATATGTATGATATAAGATGTCTATGAATACAAACGTTAAAAAAATATATTTATTGACGCTACAAGTTGATGTCGGCAGGGTTGCTATGGTCGGTCGTTATTCAGAAATCGGAAAGACGTCAGTCCTGTGTGTTCGATGTTTGCTATGTCACAGCTGTTTCGAAAAGTGTGTTTCCATCTCCCATTTTATGCATTTACTCTCTTTGACATGAGTCAAACACCATCTCAAGCAAGCGGAAAAACTTTTTTGCGAATTAGAGGATTTTTATGCCCATTTTGGTGTTTCCATCAACGTTTACTGATTTGATAGTTCAAAATTCGCATAAAAGCAGGGGGGTGGAAACGCAGCTAGTGTGGCTGTATTTCAACCTTAAAGAAGAACAAAGTGCAACAGCCTGGGCCTGGCTGTGGCACGGCTCTCCTCGGCTGTTGCTGAGGAGAGGCTCCGTCATGTCACGCGCACCAACCTCGGCAAGAGCGGATCACAGCTGTTGTGATAGCCACAAGCTTGGCGTCCTATCGATTAAAATTATTAATAATAATAATTGATCAGGTTTTTATAGTGCTTTTTCTAAATGCTCAAAGACGCTTTACAAATAAAAAAGGAATACATACAGACAGTACAAACAATCAAACAAAAGGGAAAAAATAAACAACACCACAACAATAGGCAACACATTAAGATAGCGGGAGAGAGTGGAAGATGGCGGAGGATGATTTTGTCAAATGTTGTAGGTGGTCCTGAAGAGAGTTTTAATTAATTTAATCAATTGCATATATGATTATTATAAATCGGGTGTTTGTGTGTGGGGACCCCCCTTTATATGGCTAGAGGCTAGCTGCTTCTAACATATCCGATGTACTGCCGGTAGAAGATCAATTCTAATGTAAGCAATCTTTTTCACGTCATGTGATGAAAAACTATTTTGATCCTTTGATTCTAGCAGAGACACAAGGCAAACAAGCGTGTGTTCTGGAGGTGGTTCATGAAGCATCTCTCGAACACAGGTAAACAAACAGTTTATTTTGGGAGTGGGCGGAATGGTAAATAAGCCACGCCTACATGTTACAAAATCATAAAACCTTATATGGTGTTGTCCACTTTGTGAAAGAAGAAACCATTCATAACTGTTGTTAGCTTGACACATGTCATCAGAAATAGAATAGACTAAAATATTTTCCATCACATGATATCTGCACAAACGATATGCCATACGAAAGACACTACAAGAAGTCCAACCGTTGCAAGCCTTATCAATTTGTGAGCTTTTGTCGATTAACTAGATGTGAAAGAATAACGTCAATAACACTTCCTGGTTACTACAAGTGACGACACACATGCATATATTGCATACGCACACACTTGATACAACAATTTCAAAGTATCAGCCGTAACAGCTCAGCTATTCTATATATTATTTCAAATGTATTCAAACTTGAACTATTTAGCTATTTGTTTATCTCCTCACTTAATGTTTACAACAATTTACGTTTTTAAAAATGTGTGCATGTTTACATTGTTTACTCCATTTAAACTTTTGAACTCTGTTCAAATCTTTTCGCTTCGATTTCAACTTTTCGAGAAGATCTCATATTATACTACTTTCCTGCTCTCAATTTCTCATTAATGACTCCTATAGAGCAATCTGACATGAATAACAGCACAAAAAACAATGTATATTTTTGGGAAACTCTTTCTCCCCTCTGGGCGCTTTCAGCATTTTCTGTCAACACTCAGGTTCGTCCTTCTCCGCCTCCTTGCCCCTCCTGCAAACCCCACTCCGTTGTTATTGGTTATCTTCCGGAAGAGCCTGTTGTAGCATTACCATACATGCGAAATCTGGATTGTTCTATGTAGATAAACCTCGGAAATTTGAACAAGTGAATGGCGACCGGTGTCCCTAGTGTTTAACACTCTGCACAGCCACCCCAGACGGTCAGCAGGGAATACGTCTAAATGCATGTACGTCATTATTTGACACACTGGTATGGTAATATACATGACTAAAAATCATTATAACAACGTTTATAGGTCATAGAAGTCAAAAAAGCATGATAGTTGCTCTTTAATTGAGATGTTTTCAGGTGGCTTAATGGCAATCATGAGCAAAGTGGTTCCATATGTTTTTTTATTATTATTATTTGTTATAGTAAAACAAAAAAAAAAATCGGATCGGTATCGGCAGCTACCCTATGGTATCGGTATCGATGACGTAAGTGAAAAAGTGGTATTGGGACTTCCACATCCAACCACACATGTGACCCCTCCCAATTCCGAAGTTTGTGTAGACGCCGCCGCCGCCGCCTGCATCCATGATCTGCCCACGGGCGGGTGTGAAGGATTACCAGTCACACACACACACATAAACACACACACACACACACACACACACACACACACACACACACACACACACACACACACACACACACACACACACACACACACACACACACACACACACACACACACACACACACACACACACACACACAGGCACGCCACAATCTCACTCCTAGCAACCCTGCTGGTCCCTGCTTATAGCATAGTAGACTGCCAACATGCACCTGCCACCTACAGAAATTCACACACACATGCCCACGTGCGCACACATTCACTCACACAGACACAAACACACACACACACACACATAGACACAGAACCATGTATGAACATGCAGATCTACACTCACACATAGATACACTATGCTTGCACTACACACACACACACACACACACACACACACTTGGCACCCCAATCAGTACTCTAGGCTGACAGAATGCACACTGACTCACTTGCCAGTGCAGGGCGTGTGTACACAATCCAAACCGACATTAAGCGTGTTGTCTATTCTTTTATGTCTCTCTATTCCCTGTATGTTTACCATGAGTTACTGTTCCAAGTGCATACGGTGCACTGATTCCTAAAACCTACATTTGTATTGTGTATTGTGTGTACCGAGTGCGTTGTATACCGTCCTGTACATGTTATATGGGGGGGGGGCGTTCCTCTTGCCAAATGAAGGCTGTAAGTCGCGGAGCCAGTCTGTGTGTTCCCTTTCCTCGACTCGTACACAGACCAACTTTTCAGGGGTTATCGGGGACCCCGGGCAACGGACGAGACGGAGCAATGAGATGAGGGATCCGTGAGCAAGTGGACGCAGAGGAAGAAGAAGAGGAAGAAGAAGAAGAGGAAGAGGAAGAGAAAGAAGAAGAAGGACAAAAAGAAGAAGAAGAAGAAGAAGAAGAAGAAGAAGAAGAAGAAGAAGAAGAAGAAGAAGAAGAAGAAGAAGAAGAAGAAGAAGAAGAAGAAGAAGAAGAAGAAGAAGAAGAAGAAGAAGAAGAAGAAGAAGAAGAAATAAGAAGAAACAGAAGAAGGGAAAATGAGAAAAAGGAAAATGAGAGAAAGAAGTCAACGCCCACATGAGCTGACACTGCGCTCCCCGGCCCCTGCCTCCCTGTGCAGATTTGGACATGATTACAAGTGAGAAACACCAAGGGGGGTCTGGCTCCACGTCAGAGACGGAGCATGCTCTGTGTGTGTAGACGTGTGTGTGTGTGTGTGTGTGTGTGTGTGTGGTGTGTGTGTGTGTGTGTGTGTGTGTGTGTGTGTGTGTGTGTGTGTGTGTGTGTGTGTGTGTGTGTGTGTGTGTGTGTGTGTGTGTGTGTGTGTGTGTGTGTGTGTGGACGTGCATGCTGATAAACACAAGCATGCGCACATGTAGACACATTAATGTGTAGTCTTTATGCTTTTCTTGTGGGAGAGTGTGTTTGTTTGTGTGTGTGTGTATGTGTGTGTGTGTGTGTGTGTGCACTTATGTGTGTGTGTGCGCTTCGTGTTCATCTTCATTCTTTGTGTGCGAGTGTATGGACGTGTGCATGTGTGTGTGTGTGTGTGTGTGTGTGTGTGTGTGTGTGTGTGTGTGTGTGTGTGTGTGTGTGTGTGTGTGTGTGTGTGTGTGTGTGTGTGTATGTGTGTGTGTCTGTTTGTGTGTGCGTGTTTGTGTGTAAGAGAGAGAGAGAGAGAGAGAGAGTGAGAGAGCGCGAGAGTGAGAGAGTAGTGAGTGAGAGAGAGAGAGAGAGAGAGAGAGAGAGAGAGAGAGAGGACGAGAGAGAGAGAGAGAGAGAGAGAGAGAGAGAGAGAGAGAGAGAGAGAGAGAGAGAGAGAGAGAGAGAGAGAGAGAGAGAGAGAGAGAGAGAGAGAGAGAGCGCGAGAGAGAGAGAGACACAGACATTCACACACAACACACCTCTCTCCACCCGTACAGTTGGACGGCGCGGAGCGGCAGCTACATTTAATATGTGCAGCGCGCCACGAAAGGCAAAAGAGGAACCGCTTTGGAAAACCTCTCCATTCAGCGTGAAAAAAACAACTATGTGCTTTAACAATGGCATTTTAGCGCTTGAAAATACCAGTTATGACTGAATAATAATTTTGTAGGACTCTTTGATCTCTGAAAAGCCATGCAAACCAAATTTTTGTACACGTTCAAAGCCGGAGACTGACAAAGATTTGCGTCTTTTTTTTTGGCTGCCTCCCTCACCCACCTTTAAGTTGGTTGGGTGGAGAATCATTACGCTTCAAAAGTCCTGGCCTCTGCCGCAGAAATAAGGCAATCATTAAATAAAACTCATGGAACAAATACACCTAATTACATTCAGACAAATGCACGTGCTTCTCCCCTTTCCCCCACAGCCCTCATGAATGCTTAAAAAATGCAGAGTTGAATGTCGGGGGAGGGGGGGGGGGGGGGGCAATTTATTTGAGGTTTAGTGGCGGCTTAGTTTGCAGGAAGATGCGTTGAAAACTGTACTGTGTCTTGTGTGTAACAGTAAACAGTGGAGTATGTTTCTTGTATTTTGACACCTATTATATAAATTGACTCTAAACCTCCCTGTTATTTCAGAAACTGGGATGTTGGTGCCTCGACATCTTCGCCTGTTGCTTGATTTTGATTAAACTGTATCTAGAACGATAAATATTAACTCCAAATTGTCTGTATAATAGTTTCAAGAATACACGTACTATTGTTTTTTGTTTTTTCAGGTGCTACAATTTGGCAGGGTACCTAATAAACAATCAATAACTGAACCGAAAACAAACTTATGCTGGAATTTTAAAAATAAATACGCTAAGATGCATCAGTAATTCGACATAAATCACACACATTCCGGAAAAGATGCAGTTAACCAACATTCCTTAAAAGTTCCTCAACCTATTACTCTTGTCCACATATTAATTTTCTTTAAGACATTAAGCAATTTAATTACCGTTAAGAGCATTACGGAGTGATTTTAAGTATAATTTGCGGTTCATGAACTGTTTTTGAAAATGAGTCTTAATATAATTAACTTCTGTCATTAGGCTTAATCCCTGCAGGGTAAGGGAAAAAAAAAGGAATGTTTTTTGTTAAAGAAATGACATATACGTAACACCACATATTCCTTCGCTTTCCAATGGAAGGTTGCACCATAAAGGTTTTTTCCATCTTCAATGGACTAATTATCTATTTCCAGTGAGTAAAGTAGAGAAAAAAAAAACGACTCAGGCCTTTAATGCCTCCGAGCTCGTACACCATTCCTAATCACAACCGGGCCAGTATACAGTATCGCCACTCTCAGGACAGAGACGCGGAATACAAAACCACAATCTGCTTTCCTGAGTATTTCAGCGATGGACGCAAGATAGACGATATAAAAAAAAAAGGATAAAAAGGAAGAAAACGGAAAGGCAGAGATTATTTCCCCTTAAATTAAATGACCCTTTTGTCTCCGTTGTGTGGTAAAGTAGACCCCCACACACGCATAATTAGAGCAGATATTTCCTTGTGCAAAAAAAAAGAAGAAGAAGAGAAGAAGAAGCATGGAGGGGAGGGGGGGGGGGGTTGGTCGTCCTCTAATCTAATCAACGGGGACAGTCACGTATTAGTGATGGGAGCACTCGGTCGGCTTCACCCCACCACCCCCCCCCCCCCCCCTCCCCTGCTCCCTGCCCCTCTTATGAAACATGCATGCCCTGACACACGCCAGGGCTAATTTACAACAAAAAAAAAAGAAAAGGGCTGGGCCATTCAAATACATCAAAACGGTTCGGGCCCTCAGGGGCCGATCCGGATAACCCCCCCTCCGTTCCCCGTTCACACCGCCAGCTTCCCTTGTGTGCACCTTGACGGGGGAAACGGCCTCTCCCTGGGCCAACGCCGCGGAGTCTAAGGACGAATTTGCGCGGTCGTCACGGCCGCCGTAGCCGCCGTGGTCTTCGCCCTCTTCGTCGGGGTCTCACTCAGCTCTCTTCCGGCGCCGCGGCGTTTTTAATCAGTTCGGGTCCGCGGTCGCCCGCCGCCGCCCGCTGACCGGTGGCAGGCCCCGCAGCGGGGCCGGCCGCGGGGCTGACCGGTGATTTAGAATGATATGATTACACCTACGGCGCCACGTGGCCCCGCGCGGCGCTGCGAATTAGCCTATTTCTAGAGAAGCCTGCGTAATGAGCGGTGTTCCCCCCCAACCCCCCCCCACCCACGACTGTGGCTAGCCAGAGAGAGGGAGGCCGTATGCCCTCCTAATCAGCCATCACCCCCCCCCACACATACCCACACACACACACACACACACACACACACACACACACACACACACAAACTCTCCCCCTCCTTTCCCGCTGAAAAAAAAAGAAAAAAAGAACAAAGAAATAAAACTGCTGCCGCTACGCGCGTCTCAATGTGTTTTGGTGGCTATCAAAGGGTTCTCATATGCATCGGCGAAACATATAATCACTTACCCCTCTTAGAGTCAGAGAGAGACAGAGAGAGAGGACTTGATAGAGAGCAAGAGAGAGAGAGCAAGAGAGAGAGAGAGATAAATAGGATAGAGAGAGAGAGAGAGAGAGAGAGAGAGAGAGAGAGAGAGAGAGAGAGAGAGAGAGAGAGAGAGAGAGAGAGAGAGAGAGAGAGAGAGAGAGAGAGAGAGAGAGAGAGAGAGAGAGAGAGAGAGAGAGAGAGAGAGAGAGAGAGAGAGAGAGAGTGTGAGAGAGAGAGAGAGAGAGAGAGAGAGAGAGAGAGAGAGGAGAGAGAGAGAGAGAGAGAGAGAGAGAGAGAGAGAGAGAGAGAGAGAGAGAGAGAGAGAGAGAGAGAGAGAGAGAGAGAGAGAGAGAGAGAGAGAGAGAGAGAGAGAGAGAGAGAGAGAGAGAGAGATAGGCTAGAGAGAACAAGAGAGAGAATGAGTAGGAAAAGTGAAAGCCTAACTAGCAGACTTTCCTATGCTGTCCCTGGGTGTTTTTATCAATGCCAATGCACAAACAGGCTCATATGCAGTAGTTAGATTTAATAAAGTATGATAATGAACATGACCTATCACCAAACACAATCCGCCAGATAACCCCGACAGGGCATCCCATCTTCATCGTTTGCTTTTGTAGAATGCAAGTGTTGTTTTTGGGGAACCACCACATGCAGTTATTGTCGAACATAGAGAGTGCTGCCGTATACGTATGCTGTGAAACAATCGCGGTCTGCAACATCCACTCTGTTTACATGAAAGGAAAAGCACAAAAAAGCTCAAACATTGGTTTAGTTTTTCCAAACAATCGCGGTCTGCAACATCCACTCTGTTTACATGAAAGGAAAAGCACAAAAAAGCTCAAACATTGGTTTAGTTTTTCCAAACTCGGAGCAATGATGAACGCAAATCCCTGACTGATGCCCCGAATGCAGCAGTATCAAAAAAACGTCCACAAAGTTGTAAGCTTTTATTATGGAAAATGTCGGAACACAACGGTTTCCTTTTGTTTATGTAAAAAAAAAACAATAGAATAAAATGCGGAAAGTACAGACTCAGAAGTAATGTACTTTCTTCAAACTCGGACCAAAGATAAAATCAAATCCCTGACCGATGCCCCAAACGCAGCACACCGCAGTGGTATCAGAAACTCGCTTACAAAGTTGCACGCTTTTATTTTGCAAAAATATCCCACCACGACGGTTTTCCTTTTTAAATGTTGAAAAAAATAATAGAATAAAATCCCGAAAGTACAGTACTGGGGCTCAGAAATAAGTAATAATTAAACGGGAATGAAAAGGGATGGCAATCCGTTTAGGAGAGCCAATGACATTGATGTTCATCTGCGGCGTAATTACAGCCAACTGATGGACAACCGTCTTTTGCACATTATCTATTAAACACATTTCAACTCTTCCTGTCCATGTGGAGCTGTGGGATGTGGAGCTGTGGACCCACTCAGAGGGGTAAGACCGCTGTGGGACATGACTCAAGGTATTGCTGGAGTTATTACTATTTTAAAATCATAGGCCTTTATGAAATCATAGGCCTACAATGTCCATAGGCATACACCAAATGTCCATAGACCTAAAAAACAATCTTCATTCACTTGATTCACCTCTTTGCTATTTATAATGAGGAATTGTGCTTTTAGTTGTTGTGAGATCGGAGAGGGTGTTGCTACTTGTTTGTAAATGTTGTCATCTGCCATTAAAACAGGAGCTCACCATAGATCTTTTTTTGCTCAGTTGTTCATGGGCGATTCAGTTTTGGTAAATCTGAACCAAGCCAAATGTGTTATTTCACAAGGAGGAAAAAAAGATCTCGACACAGATTGTGCAGACAAAGAATATTTGAGAAGGACACTCATACAGCGGAAATGCATTGTGGTCTTTCTAGTCCTTCAATAAGTCATATTCTGCAGTTTCAAGTCGTCAAGGAATATGGCCCTTTATGGCCAATCACCATGAGATGGATTCGTGGAGAGAAATAGAGGAGCCTGGTCCTACCAGACTCTCGTACTTAATTGAATTTGCAAAGAGAGTCTGGACCTACTCAATTGACAAACGCTAGCTCACTTAAAGGCGGGTGTCTGTTGAAGTTTAAAGCTATTGGATCTGCCCAGTGCCACTCTGGATGTGCCATAACCAATCGCTAACTTTGGCCTGGAATCACGTTGCGCGGAGGCTGTAAACAAACCAAACACAGTGCGTGAAGATGTCCGTCAACGAGAGCTAACTTTAACGTCATTGTTCTCAGCCACTCCCTCTGTTCGCTGATTGGACGCAGAATATTTTGAGGGAGACCCAGACCAAGTACTGAAGGGAAATCAAAATTGAGCGGAAGTATTTAGGCGGGCCGAGCCAGGCTAGAGAAGAAGGGGTCAAGGGGAGGAAGATGAGTAGGAAGAGGAGACTGAGAATGATGAAGACTACGATGATGATGGAGAGGGAAGATGTTCGGGAGGCGATAGACGAGCATGAGGTGGAGGAAGGCGATGAGGATGAGGAAGTTAAAGAGGCAGTGGAGGAGGATTATCACGAGGAGGAGGAGGAGGAGGAGGAGGTCGATGACGCTAATGATAAAGTGGAGGAAGCAGGAGATTGAGCAGCGTGACGAAGAGGAGGATGTCTACGAAAGGGGAGTAGAATGATGAAGAGGAGGTGAATGACAAAGAGGAGGATGACTACGAAAGGGAGTAGTGGACGGAGCGGAGGTGTACAATGAAGAGGAGGGAGGAGGTGGTGGAGGAGGAGGAAGAGGATGATGGTGACGAGGAAGAGGAGGAAGGGAAGGTGAGAGAGGGGGAGGATGACGGTGGTTAAGGCTTGACAGATGATGCGGTTGCATCCCACCATTAGGCTGGCCGGTGCCCCTTTCATCATCATCCTCCTCATCATCACCATCTTCTTCATCTTCCTTCTTCTCCTCCTCCAGCACCGCTGGCAGAGCGGAGCGCCACCTGCTCTGAGCTCCTCGTTACCCTGGCCAGAACGCACAGCTGGCCGCTCTTCTGACGATTCTGATTGGCTACTCCCTGATGGTCACTTCTCCCTGCATGTCATTGAACTCTCGCTCACTCACACACACACACACACACACACACACACACACACACACACACACACACACACACACACACACACACACACACACACACACACACACACACACACACACACACACACACACACACACACACACACACACACACACACGCACACACACACAGACACGCATGGACACATGCATACACACACACACACACACGCATGCACAAACATGCACGCATGCACGGGCACGCACACAGACACACAAGCAAGCACACACAAATGCAGACACATGCACACACAAACACACATATACACACACACGTACACTGAGACACATGTTGTGCTTGCCAAAGCTAGGTGAAGGAAGGCATGCTTTCCTTGCCAACTCTTGCTGCCTTCAAACTGTAAACAATTTGCAAAATAATAACTGTAAGAAGAACACAGCCCCACTGTTTATGAAAAAAGTCAGGAACACACACACACACACACACACACACACACACACACACACACACACACACACACACACACACACACACACACACACACACACACACACACACACACACACACACACACACACACACACACACACACAAACTATAAACATCCGTCAGTTTATATCAGTCCCTCATTTCCATCGTACATCAAGTTGTGGTCAACACTCTGAATACAGCTTCTCAGCCCACACGTCAGGGCCCAGCCCGGGAAGAAAGGGAAAGAAACCGACTGAATCCATTTCTGATAATATTATAATAATTCTTCTGAGTACGTTAAAAGGGATGAAAAACCAGATTCTGGATTCACAGAGCGACCCACGGACGGACAACACAGATCTATTTCCTTTCAGGGTGTCTCTCGTCTCTCCCTGGCCCCGACGTGTCCTTCATATGTGCCCTGAGAGGAGAACTGCTGGATATGTAAATGACTTAATGAGGTCAAATCTCTCTCTCTCTCTCTCTCTCTCTCTCTCTCTCTCTCTCTCTCTCTCTCTCTCTCTCTCTCTCTCTCTATCCCCTCTGGCTTCTCCCCCCTTCGCCCAAACCATCAGCCAACTGCCTCTGAAGGTTACATTCATTCTACTCACTTTTGTATATAAAATGAACAAATAAGGAGAACGAGAACCTCAACGCAAACAGCTTTTACCGCAAGATTCATTACATTTCTGCATGCACTTTTTTTCAAATGTGGTTAATTTTAATCTGAAATATTTTGGAATAAAAGGGCATAGGAAGAGAAGAGAATACATTGATGGTGTCAATGCTGAACCACTGCACTGAACTACAACGTTTTTCTTGTAATATTTCTCCATTGAACACAGGATATGTTAACACTGCAATTATTTTACACAAACACCTCCGTCCCTGTAGGCTGGCGGTATGGAGATTGTCAAGACATCGGTCGAGCGTTCAACGGTAATCAGGGCAGAGGTCACCGGCACGTGGCGTTTGATGAAGCAAACTACCTCTCCACTCTGTGTAAACATGTCTTTCCTGTACACCGCTTTTTAAACAGTGTGTGCAGAAATAGAGATCAGTGAGTTGAGATAGAGGGGAGAAAAAAAAAGAAAGACTACAGCGTGTTTTAATGCAGGCAGCGCTGGGTTTCACGAGTGAGTGTATCTGGGAGGGGAGATGAGATGCCCCTGGGCTAAAATCTGCACTGAGCTTTGGTCTCTACGTGGACTAACAGTGAATCATCATAGCTCATCCGTCCAAGATACAAACGCCAATCTGGCTGGAGCACATGGTGGAATGACACCAGTGTGAATTACTATGAGTGCGTGCGGACGCTGGCGTTCATTTGGTGTGTGTTTTGGCCTCTCTTTTTTTTTTTTTTCAAACAAAGGTCTAGGTGTGAGTAATCTCTGTCGGTGATATGAATCTGTCATGGGCGTCGGCAATTACTAGTAAAATAATGTGTGATGTAAGGAAAACATTTTGATTATTGCCTGTACATTGGTGTTGTTGATGCAGGTAGTTTGCAATATATAAGATAATAAGATCTGTATGATGACTATATTGCTTTATATAAATATGTGAAATTAAGTGATTTGTACGTTAATTAATATTAAGGTATTCATAATTTGTCCAGGGAGAAAAAAAGGCAGCTGAAAAGTTGAGCTACAAAACTTCCAATCTGTATTACTCGAGTCATTGGCCTTAATACAAAAAAACAGGAGGGGAAAAAAGTCAACGATTCTGCAGATACTTGTTATAACCCTCGTCTCTGGGTGAACCCCAGTGATGCAAACAGCCTCTCCATAGGGGAGCGTTTGGCTGGTTTCATTGCAATTTCCCAGTCCTTCGGTCTGTCTGGCTGTCCGGGACACCCGGGTGCACGCCCAGCCATGCCTAATTGTCTGGGCAGTTCACAGCACATTCATCTGCTAATCATTTAAGACCTCCCCCTTTTATCTGCTCGGACGGTGCAGGAGTGATCTTGATAGACTCACCGATCGATCGGGGGGGGAAATCAGGGTGAATATGCAAGTTGCCTTCAGATATTTGGCATAGCTCAACCTTTCTCCCTTTCATCTGGGCCTTTGATGTTGCATCTAATCTGTGTAACGCAGTATGATGACCTTAATGGAGATAAGCTTCTACTTGACTATGGGAGCGAGAGGGGGGGATTCGGATGGATCCACCTGTCTCTGTGAAGTAATGACAGGGGATTTGATATCCAGATATCCACCTGTTTCGATGCGTTCTTATGTTATATTTTCCTTTCCAGAGTGTGCAATGACTGGAGTCTGGTAACAGAGTTATCCAGCAAGAGAGAAAGTGAACAAGTCAATATAAGCTTACATTTCTGCAGTAGCATGATAATTCAGTCAGCAAATTTTTAAAATGGAGACACACTAAATCTAGCTGCCGTAAAAATATTCAGACTTTAAAATGTTAAGCAAAAAAGTGATTCCTATGTGTTGAAAGAATACGTCACAATTCATCTTTGCTTCATCATTTAGATGTGGAAAATAGTTATTCTACGCGATATTGTAGATGGCTGATTTACATGAGGAACAGGAAATAATTATAACTATATAATTATACAATATGTGAAATATTTATGGGATATTTGACGCTTGTTTTTAAGAGACACAACAACATTTTTAAACGTGGCAATCCTGATTAACATGGTGCATCAAAAACATGAAACGTTTGGGATTTGGTACTCTGGTAATTTGGCTACTTTATTCGAGCATGGTCATTTTCAAGAGAAATTACAAATTAAGAATTCAATAATACTTTTACAAAGACATTTCAGGAAAGATTTTTCTTCAATCATAGTATCATACATAGTATTTAACAGTCCCTCTTCATTTTTTTAGCTTAAAAAAAACAAAGATGAAGAAAGTGGAATTTTTTTTCAGTCGAAAATACAGTGTTTTCACAATTGTATAAAAGTTCACAAATTTGGAATTTTCCAGTAACTGGAAAATAAAATAAAATAATGAAGATTAAACTTCGCATTTCACAATGTTTCAAAACACAATAAATGCTCTCTTTACGTAAAATTTGCCCCTATGATCGACGCCATGTTCCATTTTACTAAAATATATCTATATATTGAAGTACTATAGTACTGTACACAACAGTATGAAATAAATAAAATTAGGAAATATAAAATGGGCCACATAAATAATGTTTTGTTTTCAACCTACAAATAAAAACAAATGTAGTCGTTTCAACAAAGGTTTGGCGTAATACTGACAAAGAATTAATTTGAAAGAACATTGCACAACATAATGTAAACTATTGAACTGCTGCCTGTTTCCAATACTGACATGAACGCTTCACAGACCAATGGAGGAACCATTATAAATACTGAAGCTGGTGAGGGAAAAAAGTAAGAGTCATTTTACACAATACGAGGGTGGCACTTGCAGAAAACACAGGTTAAAAGGTTTGCATATAAGGCTTCTTTTTTTTCTTTCTTTCTCTTGTAAAAAAAAAAAAACAACCTTACAAAGGCTTTGTCCTTTATGTTATTCCCCCCACCCCCATATTACTGCAGTCCGTAAACTGGATATTTCCCTTAAAATGAAAGTCCTCTTTGCAACATAATTATCTTTGAAAAATGTTTAAGTATTTGTTAAGCTCTTTCATGTCTTCATATGTTTTAAATCCTTCATTTGTATTATTTGTAGTGAGGACTGGCGATTCACAATATGGCAAAAAATAAAATAAAAACACAAACTGAAGACAAACACAGAGAGTGAAAACCAAAGTTAATATTGAAGGACTGTAGTGGCTGTCACCACTGCTGTTTTTCCCCGACACTGTATAAATATATACATAGGCAATAGTTTTTATTATTTTTATTTGTGATTATAGAAGTGGAGTGCAATTTGTACAAGTCACTAGTTGTGCTATAAATACTATAGAACACTGTGGGTTACGAGGGAGGGGCAGGAATGGAGGGGGGGGGCTATCCTTCAAAAAGTTAGCACCACACATAACTGTAGGCCTTAGTACTGTACAATTGTCTAAATCTATTTGTTTGTTCATTATTTCTCCTGCCGTTTGCATAATGCATCTCATTCACAAAACCCTCCGCAAATCCTTCAGATCACCTTCGGAAACCCCACGTTCAACCCCCACCCCCTCTACCCCCCCCCCCCCCCATATTAATCCACAAGTCCACAATGAACGTCGGGGTCTTTTATGTCTTTCATCGAGGGCGAATCACGTATCATGAATGTTCTTCTTCATTATTTTTTTTGACGGAGAACGCTTCCCGGAAGCATCAGGCACGTGCATGTTGACGGCGTACGCAAAAAACAGGGCCGCGCGTTTTAAAAACCGAGCGAGTGACATCGGGCGAATCCGACATGATAAAGCCCCGGGGACAGGATTTTGGGGGGGCTGTGAGGGGATGCAGTCATGGCCAGGGGTACCACGGATGGGGGGGGTTCTCTCAATGTTTACATGCCGTCCTCCATCATGGCGTCCTCGCGGTCAGACTTAGTTTCCGTCTTGCCGTCCAGTGAGCTGTCGTCCATGGAGTGCTCGCCGTTCTCCTCCTCGTCCCTCAGCGTGTCCCGGTCCGTGTCCATGCTCTTCCTCTCCTCCTCTTCCTCTTCCTCCTCGCCAAACTCCACCTCCCTCCGGCCGATCATCTTCATCCGCTCGTACGTTCCGTCCACATCCTTGCGTCCGTCTCTGATCACTACTCCTCCGCCTCCTAATCCTAATCCTCCACCACCTCCCCCTCCACCTCCTCCCCCTCCTCCGTTCAGACCCTCGTGCCTCAGGATGGCCTGGCGCTCCCCCAGGTCAGGGTACCCCTGCGCGGTCATCCCCTGCGGGGTCATGCCCTGCGGGGTCATGCCCTGCGCGGTCAGGCCCTGCGGGGTCAGCCCCTGGAGGTAGGCCCGGTTCATCAGCATCTCCGTGGGCTCCAGGTGACCCTTGTCGCGGGCCTCCCTCTCTGCCGCCTCCCGCTCCTCCGCCTCCCGCTTGCAGTAGGAGTAGCGGTGGTTCATGTGCTGCGAGTACGAGCCCGAGTGGGAGAAGCGCTTGCCGCACTTGTCGCACTGGTAGGGCTTCTCCCCTGAGTGAAGGCGCGAATGCTCGATGAGATGGTGCTTGTGTTTAAAGGCTTTCTTGCAGATCTGACACTGGTGTGGTCGCTTGCCTGCAGGAGGGACGGAAGAAACACAAAAAGGAGAGAGAGGTGAGAGGTGTGTCGTTTGCAGCAAGGGGATCATATTTTGGTTAACATGGTTCAGGCAAAAACAGAAAAAGAGGCATACAGTAAGGTTAGGGGGAAAAGTCGGATGGGTGGGATGCAACACAAAAAGAGGAGCCTTCCAGCGCTGATGGAAGGCTTGCTCGGACTTGAGACTTAAGGTTATTTGTTTATTGAAATTGCGACAAGAGGGCCGAGTGGTGGAAGAGTGTCCCCGCATTTATTGGGTGTATATTATGGAAATTCCTTCCCCGGGTTTAAGACGGGAGGAAACAGAGGCACTGGGCCTCGGGTTCTACACTGGTGAAATGCAACACAAATGAACTGGTGCAACAGCAAACAAACACAAATGAAATAAATCAAACACAGTCCATGGTGAAACGGAGGGGGCTGAGGGGGGGGGGGGGGGGGGGGGGGGGTGCGTGGCTCCTTGCTTATCTCTGAAAAGTATTCAAGTTCATGGTGGCTGACTATTTTTTCAATTATTATTATGATTATTGGTATTATTTTTGAATGTTTTGGTGTGTACCCCCATCAGACGCCTTGGAGGACAAAGGGGCAGACTCGGAAGTGTGGAGAAATGTTTACTTTCGACTGTGATATTACTATTCCATTGATGCCTCTGGCTGGTAAAAACGACTGAGCATGTGGTAATAACACTACTTTAAAACAGTACATTTTTTAAGTCATATTGACCAATAGCGCGGTGCAGAGGAAGGCCTCCACACAAAGACTGGGTAAATTAAAAAGAAAAGTATTTCAAAAGGTCAATCGAACAAAACTCTCTCCATCCGGTACAAAGTAACACTCAGTACACAGATATTGAAGATATTCACATTTTGTCATTGTTATCATGAGGGCTGGGATGTTTTAAAAATGATGCCTGTAATCTCCATACCCTCAAAGCAGTGCACCGTGGTCTATTTACCACGATACTACTATATACGACAACCAGCCACGATGCCGCAGATTACACGCTGTGTAGAATATATATATACATTAAATACAAATATAAAATAGAGACGTATACAATATGAATCAATATGATGCAATCTGCTTTAAAAATAATCTCTGGGTAATCCGGGTACGATCCGAGTAATGAAAGCGCCTCGTGCTGGTCGGTGTACAGACGCTTCAGAGATGTTATGCCACTGATGAGATCTATGGCCAATAATGGGCTGCGATAAAGACATTAGGGTCTTTTTACTGGCCGCGCACGTCGAGGTGAATTGATGCGGGCCTTTTTCAGATAATAAAGCGCTTTACGCTGCGCGACGAGATTGAGTACTGACACAGGGCTGCGTTCGCCGCCGTACGCCTGACGTGAATTATCCGTTGACGATAAGGTCTGCCGTTCATTTTGCATATATTAAGGAAATACTGGAAAAAAGTCACAGTTGATTCACAGGTGATTTAGAAGTGGATAAATCTTTTGTGGGGGGGGGGATTGTAATTTCAAAAAAGACATTCACATCCCTGTCGAGGAAGAGACATGTTAGGTTATGGGGGGAACATACAGCTTAATCGCAATACACAAGAGGCGGAAACACAGGAGGGAGGGATAGGTTAACACAATCAAAGGGACATTATTCAAATACAGGGGAGGGATTAGCAACAACAAACAAACATAAAAAAAGGGATAAATGAAAAGCAATACCAAAGGAATACATTTGGGGGGAAAGGGGGAGACGGAAGGGGGGTTGTAAAGTAATGGGCTAGAACAGTATATACCTGTGTGTTCATATTTGTGTCTTAGAAGGGAACTGCTCTTCTGGAATGTTTTGTCGCACAAGTCACACGCGTACATACCACTTTCAGTCTTCTTCATCTTCTTCCGTGACAGACAGGAGTCAGGGTCTGTCATGTCCTCAAGGCCGGACAAGTAATCGGGCGGTCCGTCGAGCATGTCCCCCTGCGCACACGGAAAGAAAAACACAAAGGAAGAGGGAAAGAAAAAGAAAAGGGGAGAGGATTGTTAACACTTGGATTATCTGTGTCAGGTCTCTGTGGATTTTTATACATGTACATGTGGCTTTGTCTGTGTGACATTTTAAAAAGGATGTTGGGTTAAATAAGTGAGCTAAAAACATTTCTTTACAAATACGAATGTAGTTACAACGTCTGTCTGAATGAAACTTGAGACAGACTGTGTGTTTCAAAGTGGATAAAGGTCACTTTTACAGATATTAGTTTTGTACAATTATCATCTCGACATGTTCCTAAATGACGTGGCTCATGAAGACAAGGTCCTCGAACGAGACACGACCAAGCGGACCCACTATCAGTTCTAAAACACATAATGGCCTTCAATTAGATCTAGTTTGGGTTCTCCTCTTCCATCCGGTAATTGAAGAGAATGGGTGATTAATGGCACATTCATAACCTTGATTTGATAATGATAATTTAACAATGAGAACATCAGGGGCTTCAGAACAAGAGAAGGCACCGTGACCGCTTCATGAAATTACAGACGTAGAATAGAGATAACAATCAAGGGTGCACACCTAATGGCCATTACAGAGAGCCACCCCAGATTAGGATAATGAGGGCGGCCTAAGCAGGGCCCTGCGGTGATTCTGAAGAGGGCACTGCACTGTGTTTTAAGAATGGACCACTATCGCTTGGAAATCAATTCAAACTAAATGCCCATAGCTGTATTCTTTGAACACCTAATTTAATAACTTAGAATCTGAAACATTAGTATATATATTTATGTATATATATATATATATATATATATATATATATATATATATATATATATATATATATATATATATATATATATATATATACATATTTATATATGCATTCTTTTTTTATCGGAATGGCGTTAAAGAGCCTTCAGCGTGCGGTGGTAATGAACATTGAGACATTGTGCATTATTAATCTGTGTGTGGAAGCTCATTTTAGCGGCGCTCCTTTAAAGTTGAGAACCGAGACTGCTCCTGGGCTCACCTTTGTCATTTTTACAATGGCCATTCCGCCATATTTAATAACCAAATATCACGGGCTCAGACACGTGCGCTTGAAACAACGCCCCGAATAATGACTCCTCTAATAGACTAATAGTCGGGAAGCAATCATGTATTCCATGCTCTGCGGAAGCCAGCACAATTCACAGTGGAGTCTGGCACCAACTACATCTGCACATCATAACCTCTGAAATACCCAATTTACACCCTGACGTCGCTAATGATGCCTCACTTTGCAGGCACACTCCCTCCGAGCGAGTGGCGCAGCTGTTTACCTCCATGCCTTTCGCTGGCTGAGTGCACCTCAGGTGAGTGCGAGAGTATTTCCCTTTCATTTTTTTTTACATTCTCCACACACGGCACAAAGTTTTTAATTAGAGTCACAATGAGTTCAGAACGCATTCAGACTCTGCCCCCCCCCCCCAGGCTTCTTTTTCTAATTTCCTCTCTAACCACAGGTGGATAATTTACCTGGAAACCTGGTTTTCGCTGGTATTTCCTCCTCTGCTGCATCTCTGCGAACGTTGTTGCCCCCGTTGTGTAAGTGTAGGCCATGTGCGGTAAGAATCCCATTTGTTCCATGCCCGGGTAATGCCGGAGACCTGGTATGCCCGCCTGCATGGGGGGCATGAACGTGGCCTGAGGGAAAGTGCTCTGGGGTGGCAGCGATGTGTACATGGGCTTTGTGGCAAAGGGGTTCATGCCGAAAATGGGGCTAGTGCTCTTTTCCAGACTGACGTTGTTGTTGGTGGAGCCCGAGAAGTCCTTCTTCAGATAAGCCAGGTTCAAGGGCTCCTGGAAGTGCTGCGGAGGAGAGGGGATGCTGTTGTGGTCCATGGTGATGCTGTTCATTTTGGGCCTGCTCCGGGCCGTCAGTGCATGCTTAGGCTCCTTCATCAGCCTTGGCAGGGACAGATCCAACGGCTCGGCCTGCAAGTCCTCTGAAGTCAGGCTGTTTGGAGTGTAGGAGCTGCTGTGAGAGTTTTTGGAGGAGGCCGAGGACAGGTTCAGTGGGGAGGGAGTGTTGCTGCGAGAGTGGCCCCGTTTCTCCCCCATGGGTTTGACACTGTTGATGAACTGGTGGCCATTTCTCAAGTGTCTAAGTGCGTTGTCACAGTTGTTGTTGTTGTGATGCTCCCCGTACGAGGGGGACGTGATGCGGTCGTCCGGTTTGATCAGCGACAGCGGTGATCTGGCTACCATGGAGTCCTTTGGCATTGTCTGGTGGTTGTTTACTCCTACCTGCATGTCCGAGTTGTTTCGGTGTTCTAGTGGCGCGGCCCTCGTGCTGCCGTACTGATACATTTTACGCTGGTCGAACCACTCCTTGACAAATTCCAGAGGGAGTCCGACCGCAATGGATATCTTGAGCAGCTCTTCGGAGTTTGGCTCCATGTTCATGGCAAAGTACGCCTTCAGCACAGACATGTGGTCCTTGTACGGGTTGATGGGACCGTTCAGGGCCTTTTCGGACAACATGGACGACAGTAGGTGGCCGTTCTTCTCCATGAACATCCCGGGCTTGGTGATCATCAGGTTCTCGCTAGGTTGCAGGACCGCCTTGATTTCCTCGTTCATTTTACAAAGGTAGCGTTCGTGTTGATGCAACGGTATCGGACCGGGGAAGGTTTCTTTGCAGTATTGACAAGTGAAAGGTGTAAACATATTGTTTTCCTGCATTTTCTCCTCCATGCCGCCTTCAAGCATCTGGTTGGACTTCTCTCGCTTGATATTACTGATCTGTCTCTTTGAGTCCGTGGTCAAGCTCTGGAGGCAAGCTTTGGCTTCGTTCACTTTCTCTAATGTGTAGTCGATGATGCTTTTGGTGGCTCCGTTGTGGTTGACCACCGGCAGACCCACCGGGGGGCACCCGGGTGACAGCAGGCCCTGTTTCTGCTCCTCGATCTGCGAGCCCAGCTCCTTCATGTAGGCCTTCAGCTTAGACAGCTCCTCGGGCTTGCAGTCCATCTTCTGCCGGCACACAGTGTTGTCCACGATCTGCAGGACCCTCTGCACCTCGTTCAGGTTGTTCCCCAGGGAACCCGGGTAGCCCAGGAGCTGCGACTCCAGTCCGCTCATGCCCAGGTGCTGCAGGGGGCTCTGAGCCGTGGAGTTGTGGTGCATCCCAACCGGGCTGTTACCCCCTCCCATGCCCCCTCCATTCATAAAGGAGCCCGGACCGCCGAAGCCGTGGGCGGCCATCATCAGCTTGTAGTCGTTGAAGTCGATCGGCTCTGTCTTGATGCTCATGTGGTTGTTGTGGTCCTGGAGGCTAAGGGGCTTGCAGTTCTCCAGCTTCTGCCGGAGTTGGGTGATGGCAGTGTTGGTGGGCGAGGAGGAGGTGGAGGTCGGGGAAGAGCCCGTTTTCATGTTGTTGCGCATCCTGCCGTTGACCGCTATCAGGCCGATGCACTTCTTGCTGCTGATGTGGGAGCTGTAGGAGCCGGAGTGAGAGAACCTCTTCTTGCAGTTGGGGCATTCGTAGGGTTTTTCACCTGAATTGGGGAAGAGGGAAAAGTCAGATGGCATGTAATAAACACACTGTTTAAGACCTTTTTAGATAAAAAATAAAATTATAATACAATAATAACTATGCTAACATAAATATAGAAAAACATAATTAAAATTCTGCCTCTCTCTCATATTTCATCGCATCTCATATTTTTGTTCAGCATGATTATTCCTATTCTTATAATGAGAATAGCATATTTGGATCTAATAGGGAAGAACTTTACCCTTTGTAATTGCCATACAAACATATCTATGCCTTGATATGCAAGTTTCAATATAGAATGTCAGATGTCTTTTTTTCACTCTGTGTGTCAGTATATAATACCAATATATATATATATATTTATGTATTATATGTCACTGCAATAACATCAGAAATATAACCCCATGCTCACAGCAATTAAAGTCATTGCTAATATAATAAACCTAATTATCCATTATCGGGAGCACGGGTGAGAAATAAAGCCACATCTTTTTTTCCTTGTAGATGCTGTGAAGTTCATGGTGCTCTTAAATCAAGGCTATGAATATTCATAACACCCCCCCACCCCTCCTCCCTTCTCCAATCCCTGCCCCACCCACCGCTATGGATCCGGAGGTGTTCCTTCAGATGGTGTTTGTACTTGAAGGCCTTGCCACACTCTGTGCATTTGAACTTGCGGTTGCCAGCCCCTTGGTTGAGCAGTTGGTGCTGAAAGGGACAAGGAAAAAAAAAAAGATTCACATTAAGACATGTACCACAACGCCACAGGGGTAAAGAATTTGGTAAATAATCACAATCGCTCGGTGTCACAACACAAGATATGCCAAATGGCGGCCGGCGTCAAAGAAGAGGGATCTTGGCTTCCTCCTCAGCGGACCTCCATACCTCCCGTCGGTTGACGGCGGGAGTGGCAGTGATATCAGAGAGAATCACATACCTTTTAATTTCCTGGCGTCTCCGCCGGAGAATGCCTGCCTTTAGAATTTGGCAGCGCAAGAAAATTGAATACATGAAAAGCGTGTGTTGTGCGGTTGTGCGTCTGTGTTTTCTTTTCCACACTGTTTCTCCTTCATTAGAACAAGCAATCTGATCAAAAAGCATTTTCTCCATTCATTTGGTGTCTAATCATGCCAGAGATATGCATAACCAGGCGTGGGTTCTCCCTGTCTCTGCGGCTGCATACCTGGACTGGCTAGGCGGAATTATTTAGCGTTCCTCGAATGTCTTAATTGGGATTTTTGGGATTGAGCCCACGAATATCTCTTTAAGAAATGTATTAGGATACCGAAACGAGGACACACGTGCCAGTGCATCAATTCCCTTCTTCAGAAGGTACACATCAGTGACAGTTCATCACGACTGCTTATCAAACAAAGGGCTTTCGGCTCGCACAAACGTACAAAAACA
>OLKM01000766.1:0-20160 GCA_900291075.1 Melanogrammus aeglefinus
ACGCACACACACACACACACACTCCCAAATACTCACGCTTGCCCACACAGACTCTCATAGATACACATAGACACACACACTCACAAATACATACACACTCACAAACACACACACACACACATGCACACACCCACGCAGAGACACAACAGCATTGAGGTGCCCTGGCAGAAAAATAAAGCGGATATTCTTTCATTCCAAACGGGACCCTTCTTGCTCTCAACTTACTCCAAGCTTATTCAGCACGCATCAAATACTGGGTATAACTCTCTCAGACACACACACACACAGACAGACACAAACATAGAATTAAACAATCCTTCCACAAGCCTAGGCAGAAGATCATTTCCTATGATTTTTTCGCAGACTATTTCAAAAACAAATTCTCTACGTCCACCCTCTCTTTCTTTTCCTCTCGCTCGCTCAAAAACAAACACACACACACACACACACACACACACACACACACACACACACACACACACACACACACACACACACACACACACACACACACACACACACACACACACACACACACCGTCACACACAATTCCTGCACTTCTCCTTGCTGCATTTATCATTGTATTTCTCCTTTTCTGGAGACCTCAAGAGTTGCAAATCACTCTCTCTCTCCCTCTCTCTCTCTCTCTCTCTCTCTCTCTCTCTCTCTCTCTCTCTCTCTCTCTCTCTTCTCTCTCCTCTCTCTCTCTCTCTCTCTCTCTCTCTCTCTCTCTCTCTCTCTCTCTCTCTCTCTCTCTCTCTCTCTCTCTCTCTCTCTCTCGCTCTGTCGCCTGGCCTATGGACAGGTGAGTGCCAGGAAGAGAGACAGAGGGAAAGAGAGAGAGAGAGAGAGAGAGAGAGAGAGAGAGAGAGAGAGAAGAGAGAGAGAGAGAGAGAGAGAGAGAGAGAGAGAGAGAGAGAGAGAGAGAGAGAGAGAGAGAGAGAGAGAGAGAGAGAGAAGAGAGAGAGAGAGAGAGAGAGAGAGAGAGAGAGAGAAGAGAGAGAGAGAGAGAGAGAGAGAGAGAGAGATGGAAACCGTAATGGTGATGTTTTTCAATTGGATTGATTTATGGTTGGCCGTTACCATTTACTCCAGTGGGCCGGAGAGGAGCCAGCCCAGATGGCCAGACCCCACCAGGAGAGAGACGAGCAGAAAGAGAGAAAAAGAGAAAAAGGCAGAGGAAAAAGAGCAGCCCGAAAAACCGATAATGAAGACTGGAAGAGCGAGAGAGAAAAAAGTCTACTGAGTAATGCATTAACAAAAATGTGAAGGTAGGAGAGAGATAAAGACTGAGACCCAGAGGAAGAGAGAGAAAGATGCACAGAGAGAAAGAGAGAGAGAGCAAGGGAGAGAGATAAAGAGAGAGACATAGTGAAGGGGACAGAGAGAGACAGGGACAAAAAAAGGCAGCGTGAAGTCCAGAGAGAGAGATAGGGAGCAGGGGGCAGACAGACAGGCAGACAGACAGACAGCCAGACAGGCGGAGAGAAAACAGGAGCTGAGAGGAGAGAATACGGCGGCTTAAAGAAAGTTAAAGGCCTTAACAATGAGGCGAGGTAAATTGTCCATTAAGCGCATGGTTCCTCATGCGTGTGCACGCGTCGCCACGGCCCCAACATTCCAATTTAGCAGGTAACACGCCCTGACGCGCCCCTCACTGCAGAGGGGCTACTGCCGCCTGGGAGGGCAGGGGGAGGGGTTAACAGAGGGGGGGGGGGGGGGCAGCCAATCACAGCGTGGTAGCAGAGCAGGGTCATGCAGGCATTTGACGGCCGCCCGCCCAAAGTACCACGGCATATTGACGACTGAATACATTACCCAAACCACCGCGATGTGACACTACCTCAGCGAGGGCGTCGACTATCCACCGAGGAAAATATGAGTAGGTCATCAGTACTTGGGATATGAACCTAGAGCAGGCCAGGCACGTGTATTTGTCATTTTTCACCCGGCTAATCTAATTGCTTTACTGCCAATGCACGCAGCCTTGGAGCCGGAGGGCGATACATCTATTTCACAACCTAGCAACAAGCCGAAAAACGCCCGGACGCTCTATAATATCCTGATTCAAGCATCAATATATGGATCTACGAGAAGGAGGAACACAGGAGCCGCTGAGGAGGCAAAATGGAGGAACCGCTACAGGGGGAAGATAAGAACAGATAAGGGGAGAGGGGGAGACGAGAGCCGAGCCAGCGAGGAACGATTGAAAGGAGGGAAAAAAACCGAGCAAACAGAGAGAATGAATGTTTGTCATCTAGACCAGAGAAGAGACACAAACTCCCATGAGGGCCGAGGGATACGATCAGTCGCTCCTGATACAGAGGTAGATACCGACCGTCCTGAGACCAGGGGGGGGTTCAGTCCAGACACCATGTTATACTCTATATTTATATATATATATATATATATATATATATATATATATATATATATAATATTATATATATATATATATATATATATATATATATATATATATATATATATATATATAGACATACTATGTGGCCCTATATAATCACAAGACCAAAATAAACAATAAGGGACAGAACAAAGTGCAACATCAGAATCTTTTTCTCTCTGCGGAGGCATTGAGGGGAGATATCAAGGAGTGAGATTCCAGAGAGACTCAACACATACACACACACACACACACACACACACACACACACACACACACACACACACACACACACACACAGACACACATACACACACACACACACACTCACTCACGCACAAACACACACACACACACACACACACACACACACACACACACACACACACACACACACACACACACACACACACACACACACACACACACACACACACACACACACACACACACACACACACACACACACACACACCTTCAGAAGGCAATAAGGAGCGGACTGGATGCCAGGTTAATCCATTTTAATTGCTCTCTGCTCTCTGAGGACGATAATAACGACAAGAGACCAAATGACTTCTTCTCCAGATCTTCGCCTAACTGGCTAAATTGACTCTGTCACCTCAACGCCATTAAACAGATCGGACAAAGAATATCAGATGTCACGCATCAATTCATCTTTAATGGGATGAGCCAAAGCAGCACGATAGATAAGACAACGTTCAATAAAATTTACAGCATATTTATGGGTGACTCGGAGTTGGTCTCAGACGATGTCGCACACAGGGGGTTAGGGTAGCACAGGCTGCGTAGCATCACGCGCCGGGCCGCACGAGCCCTGATATAGCACCCTGGAAGCCACAACACGCTGCACGCTAAGACCAGCAGGGAGGCTGGTTCACAGGCTGGGACATCGGTATGTGTGCGTGAGTGTGTGTGTTGGGGACGGCGGTCAAAGGGAGATAGCGGCCATCGACTGTGGTACTCGTGTTCACAAGCAGTTTCGACATGTGGCCTCTCATCGATAAATCACACGGTGGATCCTCCACAGCTGTGATCTGTGGGTGGGCTCAGGGCCCCTGTAAGAGCACCGCGAGGCTGGGCTTGGCTGCTCATCCTTTTCAGCTGACTCAAGGTGAGGTCCTTGTGAATGTGCATCTGCCTCCAAAAAAACCTCCAAAACAGTCCACTCGTCACTACGCATTGAGCACGCACAGGCCAATGCGCGGTGTGTGCACGCCCCGCTGCGCGGCGTGTATGCGTGTGTGAAACTGTGTTTAAGCCTGGCTGAAACACAGTGTGTGAAAAGCATTAACATTATGGAGGGGCTGTCAGATGTCTTTCAAACCCGAAACACATTTCACCTCCCATCTCCCTTTAACAGACGTCTACTAATCCCCCCCCCCCCCCAACTCAACGCCTCAGAAAGACTTAAGGGATGTTACTGATCCCCCCCCACCCCAATGCTCCGAGATAGGGTTAGCCTGGGAACACAGTGATGGAGGAGGCGTCACATACCACTGCCATCCTGGGGAGAGGGGTTGGAGAGGGGGAGAGGGGGAGAGGGGAAGAGGGGGGAGATGGGGGAGAGGGGAAGGCGGGGAGAGGTGGGGAGAGGGGGAGATTGGGGAGAGGGGGAGAGGTTGATATAGAGGGAGAGGGGGGGAGAGCCGGCGACGGGGGAGATAATGCAGATGGTTTTTCATACATAAACGTCTGCCAGCCACCGGTAGGCTATTAGGCTGCAGCCTTCGACGAGAGTTTGTAAAAGGAAGACGTTAAGTCTGAGAAGCTGGTCATAAAGGTAGGGCAAGCTGAGGTTGCTTCTTTAGCCATGGGGTAATTATGTTAAAAACTCACAACTTTGTTGATATTAAAGGGAGAAATATGTGTCATAAACAGAGCAATTTGGAAAAAAAATCTAATTCAATGCAGAAATCATACATCTTGTACTCATACATAGATTTCATTTTAAATGCATAGCCCGGAGGATGGTTCTACAGTGGAGCATAATTCTGCACTAGACAGCCTTCTGCCAGTATGGGATTGAGATAAGATTTGATATGGGTTTTTTTATCCATCTGGGAAAACAACATTATTTCATTAACTGAGGAAAGAGCTTCATAGTTCAGTTCAGAGATATGGAGAAGAAAAAAAGGGAAAACCCATTAATTTTCTAGGTAACTATTATTAACTGCTAATATTTTCACCGTCAAAATAAAAGAAAAGGTAAAATATTGAGATTGTTATCTTTTGTTATCGTTAAGGTGTGTGGCCGATTGCTGTTTTCATTGCACACACTGATCGATGAACTGAAACAAGGAAGGTTTATTAAAGACTAATTATTCTAACTGTATGGCATCCTTGTTCATGAGCCATGGAAATGGAAACATAAATGCATGTGACATTTGCCGTGGCTTTCTATATGCAAAGAAAATCTACTTTAACATTTTTCAATTACGTTCATGGTTTCCTCCTTATGTTCCCCATGTTAGCTGTGATTGGCCAAATTACGCCCGCGATGCAAGCCGATCACAGCTTGTCACATCATATTCAGCATGAATCCACTGCCACCATCCCCCTAAATGTACATATTTGCATTTCAACCCATTTCCATATATAATGTTACATATTTCTTTCATTCTAAATATGAAAAAGATCTTTAGCTTCAGACTTTTGTGTTTCTTTCTAGATATTTCTTCCTTTTTAGGCACTGATATTTCTTTGAAAATATTCAGATACTTTTTTGATATTTATTTGTAGTAACTTCGTTTCAGACATTGAGATTAGTGTTTCTCTTCAGATATTTATTTATTTGTAGTAACTTCTTTTCAGCCAATGAGATCAGTGTTTTTTCTACTCAGATATTTATTTATTTTGTTAATTATTTCCTTCGATGGGTCGACATTTGAAAGCCCCACCAGATGAAAGCGGAGCCCCCCTGCCCTCCCCCAGAACCCCCCCCCCCCCCCCCGCCTCTCCGGAATATTCTAAATAGAAGTGATGGAATCAAGCAGCAAGGCTGCTGAGTGCAGTTAATGATCCTGTCCACGGCCCGGCTCACACACATGGCCTCTTAGACTGGAGGATCCTCAGAGCCACACAGCTCTGCATACACGGAGGCAGTCGTGCTCATGTTTATTCATGCTATGCCAATACCAGCCACTTCAAAGGATAGTCCGGTTGGTGCTCTAAGGAGAGCTGCTCCCTGCCTCTCGCTCGACCTCCTCCTTCTCTCTCTCCCCCCCTCTCTCTCTCTCTCTCTCTCTCTCTCTCTCTCTCTCTCTCTCTCTCTCTCTCTCTCTCTCTCTCTCTCTCTAAGAAACAGCAGCAGCTCTGGTCTGGCTCTGCCTCCTGCCACCTGTCTCTCTGCCAGGATTTCCAGCTTTATTTACCGTATAGCCCTCGCAGATAAACACCAACCACACACACATACGAGCCAGACAACACACACACACACACACACACACACACACCAAACATGCACACTTGGCATGGGAGCGTGTGTACACCTACATACACAGAGGTTAGCGCCCACACAAACCCCCCCCCCTCCAAACACACAAACACACACACACACACACACACACACACACACACACACACACACACACACACACACACACACACACACAACACACACACACACACACAAAGCACACACACACACACACACACACACACACACACACACACACACACACACACACACACACACACACACACAAACACACACACACACACACACACACACACACACAACACACACACACACACACACACACACACACAAACACACACCCACACACAAACACACACACAGATGCATACAGATTTTGGCGGAGGATCAGAGCACAACAAAGCGTGGCTCGGCTGGCCTCGTCTGTTTATGTCTGTCCATCTCTCCCGTTCTCTCCTATCTCTCCGGCGTCACATCTTCCACTTTTCCTCCCCTCCCTCTACCTATTATCTCTCCTGCTTCCTCCTGGCCTCTCGCTCTCCCCCCCCCCTCTCCCTTCACGTTCCCGTGTGAAGGCAGCGGGCCGGGGCCGCACCGCAGGGGAGCAGTCAGGTGTGCAGGTAAGGATGTATGTCAGCGCAGGGGTCAAGCTGCCTTCACCTCGACCACCAGCGACACCTGGGACTTTCAATAGCCTCCCCCCTCTCCCGCCTCCCCCCCTCTCCCGCCTCCCCCCCTCTCCCGCCTCCCCCCTCACCCCCCTCGAGGCTGAGACCCGGGACGGCTCGTGAGGCTCCCCACAAAGCTGCCGCCCCCCCCCCCACACACACACACCCAACCCTGCCCCCCTGTTGCGTGGAGGGAAACAAGCCGCCTTAAGCCAGTCAGATTATCCCGCCAGAGGACTCTACAAGTTTCTGCTGAGCTATCAATTCCTATCACCCCCGTCGCGTCCATCTCCCCCTCCCTCCCCTGCCTCTCCCTCCTCCTCCCTGCCTCCCTCCCCTCCCTCCCCTCCCTCTCCTCCCTCCCTCCCTCCCTCCCTCCTCCCTCCCTCCCTCCCTCCCTCCCTCTCTTCCTTGCTCTCTACTCCTCCCTCCCCTCACGCTTAAAATCTCTCAGAATTCTCCCGGAATAAGCTGGGAGGATACATTTAGTCCGTTTAGCGGCGTGCCGTTTTTGTATACTAAGTTGAAATGGATTACGGGGAGCCACATATTTGTGAATATGAAAGGCTGTTTGTGCCGAGGGGGCTGGAGAGCGCGGCGGCCTGGTTTGAACCGCGACGCCGTGCTGGTCTCCGTATCGGAGGCTGGCTAGCACGTTCTCGGCCCTAAGGCCGTGCTGATGGAGAAGGATGGGAGGGGAGGCTGTACCACTGAAGGCCTGGAAGTAGACACTTACAGCTACACACGCGGGTACACAAACACACACACACAGACACATCCATTTCGAAAGCCCCCATAGACAGCAAAACACGTTAACGCCTAAACATTCACTTTCCTACACACAAACCTTCCAGGTAGGCGTTTGGATGTGCTACAGCAAAGCGTGCAGGCCACACATACAAACACACAACCCCAAATCGATGCACATACATAATAACGACTACACACACACACACACAACCCCAGATTGACAGACACATAATATAACACACACACACACACACACACACACACACCACACACACACACACACACACACACACACACACACACACACACACACACACACACACACACACACAATCCCACATCCACAGATACCTGCATAATAACACACACACACACACACACACACCACACACACACACACACACACAACACACACACACACACACACACACACACACACACACACACACACACACACACAATCCCACATCCACACAGATACCTGCAATAAATAACACACACACACACACACACACACACACACACACACACACACACACCACACACACAACACACACACACACACACACACACACACACACACACACACACACACACCTTCCTAATTATCTAAACGACGTATTGATCTGGATGGCCGAGGCGCCTGGCAGTCCCCTCGAGTGTGGGACGGGAGTGAGAGCAACACGCGCGGAGGTGACACGCGCCATCTGTCACCCATAGCCTGAAACCACCTCCATAACCCGCGCTATGTAAATCCACTGACCAATAACAGCCGTTCTGCATCATTACCACTGCACACCGTTGTTTTTTATGGACGGGAATTCAGCACACAGCGCCACCGGCTAACTGGCTGCTGAGTGATTGGGGCTCTGCAGGAATCGGGAAAAGCAGGATTGGAGGTAAAGTGAGTGCCTTGAGGCCATTGGAAAGCTGGTGGTTGCAGCCGCTTGCCTCCGTCTACGTGGGCCCGAGCCGACACACGTCGAGCTCATTCTCAGGGGGGAAACGGTTGTTGGCGGGGAGTCTAGAGTCATGCTATCCATTCTGCCGTCTGAGACGATGCTATCGGATTATACCCCCTTCCTCACTGAGTATCTCCACTCTGCCTACAAAATTGGAATAGTCTGCCAAATGTAATTTATGGAAGGCAGTACTCTTTTGTGGTACCACCTGGTGCATAATGCCTCACATCTATATCCAAACACCTGATTAACTGACTGATATCCATGCTGCCTTTAATAATGTACACAGCATGTTTGGCCAACTTCCACTCTGCAGGCATTCAACAGACCCCGGATTATGCAGTCCTTCAACATTGATGCTGCCATCCTTTTTTTGTATGTCCTCACTGAAGATATACCTCGTCATATTGTAGAACACGTAAGAGCCTAAATAAAGGATGGGAGCAGTCCATTCATTTGATTTACTTTCCCACTGTTTGACTCTCCGTCTATGGCCAGACACGATGTGGTATATTGATTTGAGACGACCAACTCTGTTATAACCAGCGGGCCGTACTGGCCCTGACACTGACGGTATTACAATAAAAAAAATAAAGTTGGCTGAAGGCTGGATCCCCAACGCGGGAGACGAGGGCAATCTTCCGACTCATTTCATGCAGACAGCCGGCTGTCAGGGGCAGAGAACGGACCCTCCACTTCTCTCCACCTACCCCCCTTTTCCCCTCTGCTTGAAACCAACAGATCTGCCGACCAGCGGGCAGAGCCACGTCCCCGACAACGGTCACTGGCACACCTTGAGGAACCACGCCCCCCATCCTGGCAACCCCTCGCACATTGTACTTTCTATGTGGCCGCTTGGTGACAACACAGAACCGAGTGAACTCGATGTGCTCAGAGGGAAGGACAGAGCGGGACATCACACACACACACACACACACACACACACACACACACACACACACACACACACACACACACACACACACACACACACACACACACACACACACACACACACACACACACACACACACACCACAACACTTCACACCTCAGAGGCACAGTCTCTTCCCTCTCAACAGACAAACAGGAAACAGACACACAATCACGCACACGCCGCTGAATAAATTATATGGTCTACGGCGGCAAGAGGATCGCTGAAGCGATGGCCGATTCAGGTAAAAGCCCCGAATTGCATAAGCATTAGAATTCATACGGCCAGCTCAGCAGGGCTGAAATATGCGCACTCGTCGAGAAAACGAAGTGACACCAATGAATTGACTAATATGGAAACAACAATGTTTCCATTCCGACCTCAGCCTCTTTGACGTGTTTTCATTCTACAGCCGCTCTGCCTACTTTAGGTGATTCTATTATGTCAAGGAAGGGCCTCGACAAGACATTTAAAGTGGCGTAATTTCCTGCCTTTTTCCCTGGCGTTGCGCCTGGCCACGCGGAGAGTACTCAAGAGTGAATTTTGAGAAAGCATTTTTTTTCAATTTACATTCTGTTCAAGCATAATAGGGTTAACCCATTATGTTAACCCAGTCAAAGCACATATATTTACAATATGTCAGCACACAGGCCCACCAAACACTCACTCAACCAACAGGTCAAGAGGATACAGAACCCAGACGGAGCAATGGGCTAAACATTTATTCATATTGTATGTACTTACTTATTTATTTATTTCCTATGTATTGCTGAGATACATTCATCCAAATCAATCCACGTTGATTTGGATGAAAGAGCAATGAAATAGTAAATTATATAAATAGTAGTGATAGATATAGATATAGATAGTTACACCTGCGCTCAGCATGTGCAACAAAGAAAGGAGTCAACAGAAAGGATATGGTAAAACATTTATTAGCAATAAACTAGGGATATAACAGGTAATCTATATAATCAGTAGTGTGGCTGCCTCAAAAGACACATCCAAACCAAAAATTCATGGAACCCAAAGACACAGAACCAAAGCGAAAGGACTTCAAACCCACAAAGCATCCTGCCTGTGTGGGAGGAGAGCCAGCGACACCTCATAAGGCCTGCAGGCCCCACCTGCACAGGTGCAGCACATCAGCAAGAGACCACGAAAACAAGAGACCAAAAAAAGTCTCCACAAACAAGGTGGAAGGCAGCTGGCGGTTTAACTTGTTTTAAAGCCCCCAAGAAGAGCACAAGGAAGAGCAAAGCTTCTGATGGAGCGGAGAACCACCACAAAGCAAGGCGCTGTGCTGAGGAAGTTACACTAGGTCGACTTGTAAACATACAATTACATTACATTAACCACTTAGTCGCTACATGTAAACACACCAGTTGGCCGCCATTGTTAGTAGGTTCCTGCTGAATGCTCAATGTTTCAGTGACCTGAAACAGCGATTTGGTGTGGATAGGAGGCCAGAACACAGAGAAAATATACTATGTTTAATTTATAGAAATGCCTATTCACGTGTGGACCAGGCTAGAGAGATATATTTAGTGACGAGTGATACAGAATACAGAATTTCTCGAAACCTTTTAATGGCTATCATGCGGCCACAGCGCTTGTTAAAACGTGTGTTGAATATTACATTTCTACCTATGGCCGGGGAGTATTAAATCACCCAACTTCAACATAAACTGACTGCAGGGCGAGCTGCATGGAGGACTGGGCCCCCAGACAACAGTCGATAGGCGGGACCCCAGCTCAGGGGAGCCGTTGAAATAAGCATAGCGTATCCTCAGGGAGACACTGGCTGGGAATGCAATGTCTTTGAGTTCCTTTACACAGCACTGTATATTTTTACATTATTTAACAAAAGAAGAAGAGAAAAGGCAGACCGGATTTCAGTTTGCCAGTCAGAATGTTCTTTGGACACCTTCTGTTCTGTTTCTATAACATTTTGGCATTGTGTAAACATAGCAGAACAATATATTGTCGCTGTTGAATCAATGGATTCATGTAATTTATATCTCTGGTTTGCTTTAACATCTTAATGTATTCTTATCCTTAGAGTCACTACTTCTGTGTCCTCCTTAAATCAAACCATTGAAGGTGTGCGCCTTAAAAGTTAACTTCCAGCAAAACCTAATGGGTGGTATCACGTCTGATTGATTAATGAGGCCACGGTAGAATGTTTATGAAAACTAAAAAAAGAGTCGGATTACGCTTAATGGGCTCAAATGGAATAACAAATTAAAAACACCACAGCAGTGGGGCTATTAATATGGTGGCTCCATTCACTGGCACTTTGACCGTGCCAGCCGAGATTGGATTGGCACTTGTGCGGTGGGGGGGGGTAGGGGGAGACAGACTGACCACCAAAGGCTTGACATCGTGGCAACACGCTTACGACTGGCACAGCCGACTATACCTGATTTGCATAAGGAAATGTCAGTGAGTCGAGGCGGAGGAGCTGCACGACAGTAGCGGACCACAGCACAACTCGTCGTGGTCGTGAGAGCGTGGGGGGGAAAGGCAGAGCTGTAATGGAAACGGGCGCATAGCCGTGCTCTAGGAACAGGCAACAGAAGAGACGGCCGCCTCCATTTCCAATGAATATCGGGAGGAGTTGCAATTTTCATGGGGTAATTCTGCCCGTGTGCTAGTTACTGTTAACGAGGAGCCACAAGGTTTCAGCGCCCGCAGGGGCTATTGGATCCAGAATAGTGTCAGAACCAGGTGTTTCTTCCCCCGCCGAGCGCGTTTAATAGTCATCCAACACCGAATGACATTTTTTGACGAAGTAATATATTCATTTTTATATTACTTTTATATTTTCACATAGGATAATGAACCTCAACATGAATTTCAATCATCACAGAGGAACAGGGAAAATGCCAAGACCAAATGGCATTTGAATGGATTATTTCTCTGAAATTTATTTTCATCCATTTTGAAAAGATATCACTTATTCAATTTCACGAGTGAGCATATCTCCATTAAGAATGAATTAATCTGTCGCCCTTTTCACTCAGCCGAGTCAAGACTTGTGTAATTATCTAAATAGCAACAATATGTTCTGTTTTGATGTGTCGCTGACTCATGCAATTACTTCAATCACCTGGCCTGAGGAAAATGTATTAGAATTAGAATTAGATCATAAGAATTATCACACTAAATATGGTCTTAATCATAATAATTATCTTTGTAAAAATGTGAAAATGAGAAAAATGGCCACTCCTTGAGGCTGCTGTGGTAAGAGTCAATAGCTGTAAGCAGAGAGCGAACAGAGAAGAACCCGACATAGGAATATTTTAAACCCAATAACCAAAAAGATGTCCCCTTGCTCTCTGTAGCCTCCCTCCCTACCTTAAGAAATGATGCATTGCATACGCCTGTGGTTGACCGTTTGACCAATCAGGGACATGGTGCTCCATTGGTCAATAATGAGTGGGAGCGTTTTGGCCAGAATCTCACGTAGCATTTCACTCACTCGTAGCTGACAGATGGCTATGCCATTTCTAACAAATGACACTCAAATAATAGCTCTTAAATCTTATCTGCAGCCTTTTTAAATTACATATCTAAAATTCTGTGTCTGCTAAACGACTAAAAAATGTCATTGCACGAGTCAACTCCTCCTCCCGTCACCAAGCTCCCCCTCCCTCCCTCCCTCCCATATCCTTTCATAACTTTGGCTCCAAGTAGAACAAAGTGAACTGCGGGAATGACAGTGTGTGTGTGTGTGTGTGTGTGTGTGTGTGTGTGTGTGTGTGTGTGTGTGTGTGTGTGTGTGTGTGTGTGTGTGTGTGTGTGTGTGTGTGTGTGTGTGTGTGTGTGTGTGTGTGTGTGTGTGTGTGTGTGTGTGTGTGTGTGTGTGTGTGTATGTGTGTGTGTGTGTGTGTTGTGTAGTGTGTTGTAGTGTGTGTGTTTGTGTTTTGTGTGTGTGCGTGTGTGTGTGTGTGTGTGTGTGTGTGTGTGGTGGTGTGTGTGTGTGTGTGTGTGTGTGTGTGTGTGTGTGTGTGTGGTGTGTGTGTGTGTGTGTGTGTGTGTTTAGATGTGTGTGTGTGTGTGTGTGTGTGTGTTTAGGTGTGTGTGTGTGTGTGTGTTTCACCTCTGCGGTAAAATCCTGTGGAGAGGAGCCCAGCTGAGCAACCAGTCTCTGTGATTAGATGATTAAAGAGAGATGATACCAGCCCTCCCCCCGCCTCCCCCCCCCCCACACCCCCCCTGTGATCCCCAACGTTTTTACCTTGTCTACCAGTCGCAACATAAAAACACTGTTAGAATGTTCACACTCATTTGTACATCCACAGCGGACCAATGGCTCGAGCCAAAGGCTTGAAATGACGGTGACCGCTTTGTTTTTGTTTGTATCTTTGCTCTGGAAATTCAGTTTGTAAAATTGACTAAAACAAAGTATTGTTCTCTTTCTCCCAAAGAAGAGGCACAAGGCTGCAATCAGATTCTGGATCATTTCAAAGATTTCCATATCAATGCACCCTAAATAGCTATGAATTAGGTCACAGGCCCTGTTAAATAAGATTCTGCTGAGGAAATCTAATTTCCCAAGATGTTTTGGGAATGTTAAATTGATTTATTTATGTGACCTTTTTTAAGGCTGGCTGAGTATTAAATGCTCATGTTCAGCAGCCTCCTGCTAGGTACTCTATCACGGATGTGTTGGGACAAATATGTGTAGTATCTGGTAAGTATTTATTTTCTCATGAAATGTCTCTATCAAGAATCACTCAAGAATAAAAAGAAAGAAGTTGATGTCTCTGCAGAGTCTCCCTGGGTGTCACTTAAGCACTCCTCCAAGTAGCTTTAAATGGGATTCGAGATAAACCGCTTCGCCGTGAGTCTGCGTTGTAAACTTGGAGACGTCTGTGGCTGTGGGCGGTAACTAAATATATAGATCCTTCCATGATAAACCCAGAGCAGGGGGATGAAAAGGAAACACAAAGATAGAAAAGCATAAGGTGGAATTTTTCCCTCCATAGACCTTCTTAAAGTTCATTCAAAAAGCCAGTTCACTCTTTCATTGTTCATTCATTCACGTGTTCATTCATTCTTTGCTGGCAAATCAATGCCGTTTCTGCAATCGCTGCCGGTGCCATGCAAGGTATGCTGCCATTGTGTTTAGCAGTCTGTATCATGGATGGATGGGCTTTCTTATGCTCCTTATGAAAATCGAGCTCCCACAAACAGATAAATCCGAGTTATCCTTAATACACATCACTGATGTAGATAAGCCATCAAACTGATGGAGATTGGCCCTTTAGCTTATTGACATTTAAGTTATTGACGATCAATGCCAACAGTGATTTACCTGCATGCTTTTTAGTAAACTGTGTCATAATATTTTGTGCTGCAAACAAAAGTTTTTTATTATTGCTATTATCATCATTATTACTATATTAATATTCATGTCGCGTGTTGTGTAGTGTGTGTTTTTCGCTCGCCGCCGAGCCACTCATTAAATCCAAAGCCATCTGTGCCTGGATGGCGTGATATTGTCCTTACATTATAATTAATTATGAAAGTGTACAGTCCCATTATTCAAGCTCCGCTGGCTGCAGCACGAGGCAGACGCACAGAGAGCATTCTGACACAGAAGTGGTGCGCCCCCTTGGTTCGAGACACACAAGGCGGACACTGACACGATGAGAGGACAGCACAGTCCCCGTCATCGCCGCCACTGCTACACACAACAACAACACAAACCACGGATCGCCAACTCTCCCAGGATGCTTTTCACCAGGCTGGCCAGGTCCTCCAAGGGGCAAAGATCGTGATGTGACCTCGGGTCAATCTTGTCACACGGCGTCGTCTCAAATAATCTCACGCAACGGGGTAGCAACAGCGTGCTGAGACACCACCGGAGGGGGCGCCGCTACAGTTGTGTTTTAAGACGGATGGCTGATGCAGCCCCAGCCCAACCAATGGTCTCCCCGTGCAAGTGGTCGTTAAAACACAACAAATTAAACATGAACCTTTTGTGTTCCGTTATAGCGCAGGGCTCGTATTTCTCAAGCCCTGTCATGGGTACAGTTATCAAAGAAACAAACGACAACGACCACACAAACTACTTATGGCAACAGTATATTATGCTATTACTCACCTCTACCCCCCCCTTCCTCTCTCTCTCTCTCATTCTCTCTCTCTCTCTTCCACACATTACACACACATCGCTTTTATCGTCCTGCAATCCACTCTTAATGACTCCATGAAAGCAGAGGCCATTAGCAGACGTGGCTTTATGGCCAGATGCACAACTTAGTACCGAGCTAAACGCACCACGGAGACGGCCGGCCATGCGTGTGTGTGTGTGTGTGTTTCCTAATGTCCGTTCCCATCCACGTGCACACGTGTCACCGTGACGCTCGTGTCAACCCCAACACTTCCAGGACCACCAGCACCGCCACCCACCACGACCATCCAACCTCTCCCTCCCTCTCCCCACCATCTCCAACCCTCCGACCAGCCTCCTCCCTCCAAGACGGGCCAGCTCACGGTAGGCAGAAAGGGAAAAACGGCCAAGCAGGGAGGGGAGGGGAGGGGGGGGGGTCATTCTCTCTGCCCCATTAGGCAATGAGGAGCCGGGGTTTAGTTCAGGCGGCCGTGCCTCGCGCCGGTGGTCAAGTGGTGGGAGGGCGGCAGGCAGGACGCTGCAGCGTCGCGCTGCATTAGAGGAACGCTCGTACTGCAGTTGAATCCAGTTTCCTCAGGGTGGGCGCTGACATGGGTTTAAGAGACGCAGCGGGTTCTCTGAGGAAGACTTTAAGATGCTGTTGACAGCCATTACATTCACAACTATAAAATGGCGGAATTATAGTTGTCATTAGGTCGGAATTTGGGGTGGGTTGATTAATTTTTTTCCTTAATGAAGTTGTTTTTTTATGTGGAGTTTAACAAGAGTTAAAGCACTTGTTAAACTCTGTACAACATTTTTTCTTTTCAAGACATTTGACTAAATATAGACTTTGGGCCAAACTGTTAAAAAGATTCAGAGACCAAGGTCGTAAAGAGTTGTTCATGGGATTCATGGGATATTGTACCGGTAATGCTGCATGGTTAACATTAACCCTCACTCCATTAAAGAGAACATGAGGTGGGAACAAAAGGTTGTGGGGTAGGTACCCTCTTAAGGGTTATTTTTACAGGGCAAGATTGTAAAATGCACCAAGGCAATCTTACAAGGATAAATGATGCCAATTAATGCAGCAGCCAGACCAGTACAAGGACAGCCAGGAAGAGGCTGTGATGCACGTAAAGCCAATACCAGCGATTATTTCATGAACCCAGTGAATTTCTGCGCTAATTGAGCTGCATAGTATCATAGCATCCTCCTTCAGGGGTAGGGGGAGAACTCAAATATTAAATATGGAACACCCGAAGGCACTAAGACTTTAATAACTCATAAACCCAATAATCTCTGCATTGAATCCAAGCAGACTACATGCTTGGACTACATATTTGCTATTTCTGAAATGCTGCATCATATTAGAGCTATTTCAGAGGATGTGGCTCAGCTGGTAAAACTCCTGGGGTAAAAGGTCAGGGAACATCACTGAAGGAGGCGTCTGACACGACGTGAGCAATCAAACATCAATTGCTACCACCAGGACAACTATGGATTAAAGGAGAAGAAATACGGCAGAAAGCCTCTCTTCCAACAACTTTTTTGGTCATAAGCAATTGATAAAGCCCATGCCAGAAAGGTTATATCAAAGGTTTACAACACAAAGGGCAAGCACTGTGGGGGTTGGGTTTGGTATTTCAGGGTGTTGTTTATTCGCTCCCGCAAATCACCCGAACACAACACAAGGTGGCTGCAGCATCATAAGGAGCGGTTTGCAGATATTAGCCGGCTGCCTCTGGAGCCGTGAGGTTCAGATGTCTGTACATGCACTGAACCCAGGGCCATGTTTTCCTGCTTGCTCCTTCCCTCCCCCCGCCGGCTGGGAAGGCTATTAATCAGCTAGCAGGAAGAGAACGTATCGATGTGATACCCAGCCTGGGAGTTCAGCTTTTATTACGCCTTAAACTGCGAGGTCAACTTAGCAGAAATTTGTGTCAAAGCTGTCAAGTGAGGGATACATGAAACAAATAGTCTGGGCGCACAGACCAGTGTACAACATGGAGATAAGGGGGGCGGACAGGTGGCTGGGATCACAAAGCAGTCCGGCCCACTACGCTTATCCAGATGTGTCCGCTTGAGATGTATCACCACAGCTGTATTCCCCCAACAGCCCGACCCCCGCCCCGACCATACGTCTGCCTTTTCCCTGACAAGTAATCGAAGATTAGAAAAATGATCGCACGACGGACCTGACAAGCCAATCATCATCGTGTCCCAACGACATGGGACTGGGTGCAGGGATCTATCTAAGGAGGATGGGGGGGGCGAGGAGGACAAAGAGGAGGTGGTAGAGGAAGAGGACGAAGAGGAAGAAGAGTAGGAGGAGGAGGAGGATGAGGAGGAGGAGATGGCGGCCACATCTGTGGTGAATCATCAGCTGTCACCCAAGCCTCCCTTAGTATTTATAAGCGTGGCTTGTCTTCACCGGGCGAGCAGAGGGAAGAAGCCTTGAGCTTTGAGTGAAGCGTTGACTCTTGATGTCAGTGTGGTTGTTGTGTGAGTCGGCCGACAGACACCGTCCACAGCCTCTCCTGCCTGGGCTTTATGAGCGCCACAAAGGCGGCGTTTGGCGGCAGAGCGTTATCAGAGTGCAGCTGCGGTAATCGTATTATTTAGTAATCTTAATTCTGCCGAGCTGACCAACACAGCGAACAAAAGCCTGCCAGCTAAGCCCCTGCCAGAATGCCCCTACGGAGCACAAGTCTTTTACTGCTCTACACACACACACACACACACACACACACACACACACACACACACACACACACACACACACACACACACACACACACACACACACACACACACACACACACACACACACACACACACACACACACACACACACACCAAACTCTCTCTCTTTCCACATTCAGAGTCCCCATGCCTCTGATGTGTCCCTCTAATTTTCTCTCACTCTCTTTTCCTATTTATTTCTGTTGGTTCATTGTTTGACTAAGTCTGCATGTTGTTTGGTCTCTTGCCTGTTTGGTCCCTTCCATTGACTGCCCTGCCCAGACACATACACTCACAGAAACACACACACACACACACACACACACACACACACACACACACACACACACACACACACACACACACACACACACACACACACACACACACACACACACACACGCACACACACGCGCGCACACACAGCACACACACACACACACACACACACACACACACACACACACACACACACACACACACACACACACACACACACACACACACACACACACACACACACACACACACACACACACACACACACATACCTCTATCCTCACATCTTTCTGCCTGGCTGTGGTCCCCATCAACACCCCCCAACCAGCTCTAGCCCAGCGTTTTGTAATGGAATGATTCACAGTTCATTGGTCTGTGTGAAGGAACCATCTTGATTGAGCACCCTTCAGGTGTAGACAGGAGTCTATAAGAACGTGTAGGAGACTAGGAGACTTTAGGAGTATATAAGGATGTGTAGGAGACTAGGAGACTATAGGAGTATATAAGGATGTGTTGAGACTATAGGAGTATAAAAGGATATGCAGGAGACTAGGAGACTTTAGGATGTGTAGGAGACAAGGTGAGGAGTGTATAAGGATGTACATGGTTAACAGGAGACTATGGGGGTGTATAAGGATGTACATGGTTAACAGGAGACTATGGGGGTGTATAAGGATGTACATGGTTAACAGGAGACGATGGGGGTGTATAAGGATGTACATGGTTAACAGGAGACTATAGAGTGTATAAGGATGTACATGGTTAACAGGAGACTATGGGGGTGTATAAGGATGTACATGGTTAACAGGAGACTATGGGGGTGTATAAGGATGTACATGGTTAACAGGAGACTATAGAGTGTATAAGGATGAGTCTTTGAGAGCAGGTGAGTACGGGTTCGTACGTGGGACTGCTGGAATGGACTGCTTAGTAATAGCACATAGAGGAGACGGTGGCCTCTCCTCGTGCTGGATCCAAGGCAACACGTAGGAGAGATGGGGAGGGGGGCGTCGTAACAGAACATGGAAACAACACTAGCATCGCTAGACGGATTGAAGAAAGCCACAGAGACTAAGGACAACTATAAAAGGGAGAATAGAAGTCATTCTCATTAGCTTGTTAGCCCACACATAAAACACAAGCATACACCCACACACACGCTCACTCTCGCTGTGCTCCTACGCTATCTCTCTCTCTCTCTCTCTCTTGCTTCTCTTTATCTCTATCTCTGTTGCTACTCTCTCTCTCTCTCTCTCTCTCTCTCTCTCTCTCTCTCTCTCTCTCTCTCTCTCTCTCTCTCTCTCTCTCTCTCTTCTCTCTCTCTCTCTCTCTCTCTCTCCTCTCTCTCTCTCTCTCTCTCTCTCTCTCGCTTCTCTTTATCTCTATCTTCTTCTCCTCTCTCTCTCTCTGTCTTCTCTCGTCTCTCTCTCTTCTCTTCTCTCTCATCGTCTCTATCTTTCTCTCTCTCTCTCTCTTGCTTCTCTTTATCTCTATCTCTCTCTCTCTCTCTCTCTCTCTCTCTCTCTCTCTCTCTCTCTCTCTCTCTCACCCTAATGAATGTGGCTAAGCACTGACAGGGAACTCAAAACTGCTCTCAGAAGCAAAAAATACTTACTACTAATTAGTTCAAATTAACCTCAGGTCCAATCTGTAGGCAGGCACACACACAGACATACACACACATGTTTGTACACACACACATACACACACAGTGCAGAAACATGTGAGTATACACACACACATACACACACACAAGCACACACACAGACACGCACAATGCACACAAACACACACACACACACACACTCACAGACATACACACACACCACACAA
>OLKM01000766.1:34045-139045 GCA_900291075.1 Melanogrammus aeglefinus
GCTATAGCAGCAGGACGGCAAGATCTGAGATAAGTGAGTCAGGAGGAGTGCGTCTGAACAGGTGAGGAGAGTGGTGGAGGAGGGAGCTAGGAAAGACAAGGGGCAGCTGTATATGAGAGAGAGAGAGAGAGAGAGAGAGAGAGAGAGAGAGAGAGAGAGAGAGAGAGAGAGAGAGAGACAGACAGACGAGAGAGAAGAGAGAGAGAGAGAGAGAGAGAGAGAGAGAGAGAGAGAGAGAGAGAGAGAGGAGAGAGAGAGAGGAGAGAGAGAGAGAGAGAGAGAGAGAGAGAGAGAGAGAGAGAGAGAGAGAGAGAGAGAGAAGACAGACAGACAGACAGACAGACAGACAGACAGACAGACAGACAGACAGACTGAGAGAGAGAGAGAGGGAATTGTAACAAAGCGAAGGTGCTGTGTTATCCTCTTATTGGATTATTAGGTGTACGGAAAATAAACTATAAAAAGATGAGCTGCAGCGCAATATGAAAACCACTGTTGAGCAAGAGAAGAACAGCTAACATATCAGATTAGATTAGATTAACCGGATCCCCACGGGGAAATTATATAATTACTCCGACCCAAATATAATCTCTCTTGGAGAGTAGATGTAAGCGGATAAAGACTAGCTAATTTGAATAGACAGTAAGAAATAAACGGCTTAACTTTGTGTTTAATAAACTGAAAGTAAAGTAACTGTTCATTCATGGAAGTCCAAGCTTTAAATACACACACACAGTACCACGTGGTCCTGCCGTTCTCAGGACCGCAGAGTCCGCTCACCATCTTCCGAAAAATACTCAAGACTCACCTGTTCAGAGTCCACCTCGACTCTGCATAGCCACCCTCCCCCCTCTGACCACCATTGTACACTGTATTGTATTGTGTTGTATTGTATGATAGTACTTAACTGGGTAGCAACTGCAGTAGCTGCTATCATTGCTGTAACACGGGGAATTGGTTAGCCTAGTGATTGTTGTACTTGCACTTGGTTCTATGAACATCCTTACTGTACCGATAGCGATATATTGTTGCACTTCTTATGACAAATGTACTTATTGTAAGTCGGTTTGGATAAAAGCGTCTGCTAAATGCCCTAAATGTAAATGTAAATGGTTAGGCGCAGATGGAGGCATATCTGACGTGTGACTACAGGGCTGTGGCTTCTGACAGTTTGTGAGGGTTGTGTGTGTGTGTGTGTGTGTGTGTGTGTGTGTGTGTGTGTGTGTGTGTGTGTGTGTGTGTGTGTGTGTGTGTGTGTGTGTGTGTGTGTGTGTGTGTTGTGTGTGTGTGTGTGTGTGTGTGTGTGTGTGTGTGTGTGTGTGTGTGTGTGAGTTTGGGTGGGGGTTAGTAAGGGAGTTTAAGTGAGAGTGAGAGTGAGAGGGCGAGTTAGAGTGAGTGTGTATGTGTATGTGTGTACACTTGACTTCTTGAAGAAGCTGTGGGTCACAGCCAGGGGTAACCACACTTCTCCCGTCTCTTGCTTTCTAAACTCTGTTGCCCACACAGACAAACATTTGAAAGACACACACACGCACGCACACACACACACACACACACACACACACACACACACACACACACACACACACACACACACACACACACACACACACACACACACACACACACACACACACCTTGATGCTTACACATCCTATTGAGCTGCACGTCTTCCCCCCTTTTGGTTGTGAGAGGGTAAGAAGGGAGGGAGGAGGGAGGAGGGAGTCTGGGAGGCAGGGAGGAAGGAATGAGAGAGGGGGGAGGGAGGGAGGAGGAGTGGTTGGTTGGTTGGTTATCATATTAACCATTGCTTGAATGACGGGATGGAAAAGAGGGAGAGGAAAAAAGAAAAGAGACAGCAAGAGACAGAGGAGGAGTAAAAACAGAGGAATTGGCATGCGGCGCGAACAACGCCTTGCTGTTTTTGCTTGTGGAATAATGATTAGCTCCTCAGTACCCTGGTCACATAGGCTTCACTACCAATGAGGAGGGGGGGGGGGGGGGGGTGAGGGCCCAGGGATATATACAGGGAGAAAGAGATGCAGAGAGGGAGAAACAAGGTTGAACAAAAGAGGAAGGGATTGAGAGAGGGAGAGAGAGAGAGGGAAGATGGAGCACAAAACAGAGGAGTTCAGGTTGACATGAGTGGTGGAGGACTGCAGTGTGCACCCATACACACACACACACACGGATACATGCATTCACGCACGCACCCCCACACGTACACAAACCTCACCCTTCACTCGTTGAGACCAGGCATTTTCACACGTAAGGGACGCAACAGGAGCAAACATGGGTACATTTGTAGGGTGAACAGAAAATGTGCGCACACACACACACACACACACACACACACACACACACACACACACACACACACACACACACACACACACACACACACACACACACACACACAACCATGTGAAAAGCATGCGTGGAGACTACTTTGTCAAAGTCACTGTAGGTATAGCCACCTCAGCAAAGAGAGACACAGGCGGTGTCGCATGGGGAAAGAGAGGAACGAGACAGGCAGCGATGGAAACTGATTACAGGAGGGAAAAAAGAGAATGATGTAAGGACAGGGGGGGTGAGAACGAGAGAGAGAGACGGAGGGGGACAGAGAGAGAGAGAGAGAGAGAGAGAGAGAGAGAGAGAGAGAGAGAGAGAGAGAGAGAGAGAGAGAAGACAGGAAGAAAGAGAGAGGAGACGAGAGAGAGAGACGGGGAGGACAGAGAGAGAGAGAGGAGAGAGAGAGAGAGAGAGAGAGAGAGAGAGAGAGAGAGAGAGAGAGAGAGAGAGAGAGAGAGAGAGAGAGAGAGAGCAATAAATAGGTTATCAAAAGGCATGCAGAATGATAAATGTATACCATTACCTATGTAGGTCAATCATACATTAATAATCATGCATATGTGATAATAGAGTGAGGTAGTCAGTTAAAGCCCACCAGGTTAGTTTTCATAACTGAATTCAAACACAAAGAATTACATTAGGGCTTTGGCATAATCGCTAAACTGGCCTTGTCCTCTCAAACCTTGGATGTACTTTTATCTGTAGGGTCACACATTTAATAGTAGTATGGCCTGTGGTACTGCAGAGGTCCAGTGAGGTTGACCGGGAATATTTAGTAACTGTATTGCCCACAGATGATGCTGGGTCTCTTGAAAGAAGTAACCCTGTGTTAAAATAGGGCCTGGGGGATCTCTATATGGCATAAGGGACTCAAACCACAACAGGGTGCAGCGCTTGGACAGCCCGGTGTGGGGGTTACTTCACCTTGGTCTTCACCACAACCACCATAAGGAGATGTGCGAGCCAAAACATTTGAATGTGTGCTCCACCTGCATGAAATACTGCCATGTCAGCGCCTTTATTTAGCGCTGAATATGCAGGTTTCCTAGCAGGGGTCAAAGGGTGACTTTAGAGTGTTTTGCAATAGAAAATAGGACAACAAATCAAATGGGTGTTCAAAAGTGAAGACCATTCAACGTAGCCTATGTCCGTTACTCCAAAGAAACAAAGGAAATGCGTAAAAGTAATTTGGGCCTAAGCTCAAAGGCGTGGTGCTCTTCCAGGTTTACCGTCTAAACACCCAATGAATAATTCAACAGCGGTTGTACGGGCGAACAATGGATCAGATATTATAATACGTTGTCGGAATTTCCTAATTTATTCACGGGAGCGCGTGCGCGTGTGTGTACTTGTATATATTAAACTGTAGACTTTTTTTTACATTTAATCAGAAAGTGTTGCATAGCGGCCTACAAAAACGCAAATATACAAAGCAATCAAACGTCTGAATCTGAGCCTGTTGCGAAGCGGAACAACTCCCCGATCACAGCGGTGGTTGCAGGTAAGCCTGGTAATACCATAGAGGAGGGTGAGATTTTTTGAGGTCACATTCACACCTGGCTGGGTAATGCGTCTGTTTCCATGCACATTTGCACCCGCCTCCACCTTTGTTCACACCTTTCCACCTGTGGCAGGATTATACCTTTGGCGCGTGGAATCCCAATCATTTCCGGCTGCGGCTTTAGACAGCCCGAACAAGCATGACCTAAATCCAGCTCGTTGTGTGCAAGACTGACACTTGGCATACTGAAATATAACGGGAACTAAAGAGACGAGAGCTGACTGTAAACACGGTTATATTTGGCAGGAAGACATTACTATGCTATTATTGTGATTATTGTGATATAGGCTATATTGGACGCTGACAAACTCGCTACGCATGGTTAGTGCTGGCGGGGGGGGGGGGGGGGTAATTTATATCTTCGACTGTAGGAAGTGACAAGGGCAGTATAAATCCATTGGATGCCTATATCAGTAATGAAAAGATGGAGGATATACTCTCCCAGCTGAGCAACATCAGTCGATCGCGTGCTCTGGTTGCCTCTAAAAAAAAGACAAAATAAAGCACTTGAGGACCCATGCGTTCATAAAACTATACCGCAAAATGAGTTCCCTGGGGCCGCATGAACATGCCTCAGCGTCCAGGATATCATTACCAATCTGTCTGAGTCTGTATCTGTTTGTGCATAGGCCTACGTTTCCCTATGCGAGTGTGTTTGTGCGTAATAAATGGTGTAACCGTAGAAGCAACACATTGAATAAAGAGTTCAACTGGAATATCGGCGTGGGGGTTTCTAAGAAGGGGGGCTGGGGGAGAACACATCTATTTATTGACTGTTTTGCTTGTTGACTCTCACTCAGAAAAGCAATGACGAGCCGCAGCAGCAGAATGCCTGGCCCCTCTCTACCTCGTCTCTCCGTGTGCTCCTCGCTCAGCTGAAATGCTGCAATTTCCCCATTTCACTTCCCCTGCGCAATCATCAGCTTTTCTCCCACCATGACATGAAAACAAACTAAGATGGAGTGCTTGTGTAGAGAGTGTGATTCCTGCATCCCCTCCCCCCTGTCAGCAATCAGTGGTGGGAGACAGCCATAAACTGCAGAAAACCCATAATAGGCTACTGCAGCGTTGGCTAAGAAAATAAAATAATAAACTTGGATCACATGACACCTCTCTCCCATTCCAACGCTAACAGGATCGTTATTTGTGGTAACTAGAGCGATAGGGAGATCATTTTAGAACACTACTTGCCAGTGCATAATGTCCCACTTGAGCTCAATCACCATAAATCCCAGCGCTTCTGTTATTACCACATGTGAATACAACACAAAACCAATCGAAGGCGCGGTGTCCAATAAATTACAGCGACATTAGTGTTAATCTAAACACCTCCACTAACTCACTCCCGCTACTCTCATTTGTTCTAAACCGTCCTTAAAGAGAGGGCGAAAGAAGTAGAGCAAAATGGAAATACCATTCTGAGGGAACTTTGAGCTCTGCCATAAGACCCATCCATCCGTCCCATCATAAAGGCCCAATGTTGTGTGTATCAAAAAATAAACCTTTATCAATTTACAGCATGACCTATAATAAAAACCCTTTTGATTGAATATAGGGGGCAGTGGCCCCAATGTACCCCTTTAAGAATGACGGACACTGACAGACGTGGAAGCTGAAGCGTTTTATTGTTAAGAAAGCAGTTGAGATTTGAGAGGCCAACTCCAGCCCTGATAAAACAGGTTGTAACTACGAGTTGAAACTATATAAAACAAAATGTCAACTTTACAATCTACCTTTCAATCAGTCTGAAAACGGGACATTTCAAAGATATATTTCTGATCATTCTCTTTTCATTTGAAGCCCCCCCGACCGAATCCTCCCGAGCATGGCCGCCTCCGCCCTGAGGAGGACGTAGTTCACAGGATTTATCACCCACCACCGCGCGCGCACACACGCACACACACACACACACACACACACACACACACACACACACACACACACACACACACACACACACACACACACACACACACACACACACACACACACACACACACACACACACACACACACACACACACACACACACGACGCCCCATCAGCATGGGCCGCAGACGGCCTCCTCCTCCTCCTCACACCACCGTCTCCTCCACGATGAACTCGATGGTGTGCTGCTGGCTGGGCGAGGCCCCGGTGTGCACCATGATCTCCCCGCCGTCCATGGCCAGGTGGTGGGGCAGGGCGATGGTCTGGCCGCCGCCCAGCACCGACGACGGCAGGATCACCATCTGGGACGAGCCGTCCATGGCCGCCAGCTGCTCCGACGAGATCATGACCGTCTCCGTGCCGCCGCCGCCGCCTTCCTCCTGCAGCACGTAGAAGGTCTGCACGCCGCCGCCGCCCACCTCGCCCTCCAGCGCGCCCGCCAGAGACGTGAGCACCTCCGCCCCCTCCAGCACCTGGGCCACCGCCGCCGCGTCCGCCACCGAGCCCGCCCCCTCGTGGGGCAGGTCGCCGTGGAGACGCACGTGCTTGTCCAGGTTGGAGCGCGAGCGGAAGGCGGCGGGGCAGTGGGCGCAGGCGTAGGGCTTCTCGCCGCTGTGCGTGCGCGCGTGCTCCGTGAGGCGCGCCGCCACGCTGAAGCTCTTGCCGCACACCCAGCAGCAGAAGGGCCGCAGGCCGCTGTGGATGCGCTCGTGGTCCTGCAGGTGGGGCAGCTGTCGGAAGCGCTTGCCGCACGTGGCGCACTGAGGGGGGGGGAGAGAGAGAGAGGGGGGGTGGAGGGGAGGGGTTGCGAGAAAAACAGTGAGACGCGAAGGGAGTGTGACACACACACACGCGCGCGCGCGTGCGAGAATGAAGGATAAAATAAGGCTTCAAAACCACAACAGGGCGAGAGTCTCAGGAATAATGTTCAGGTTAACCCCCCCTTTCCTGTACCGCAAATATGATCACAGGCCCTGCTTCCTCCTTTTATGCCGAGGCTGCAATTTTCGGCTCCGCTCAGAGTAAAGTAAAACAGCACAAAGACACGCGCATGCACCCAGAGTAAAGAAACCACCGCCGAGCAGAGAGGGGGCGGGCGAGGGTGGGGGCGGCGGATATCAGCCATGAAAGAGGCACCAAAGTGGGAGCGCACGCGTGCAGGTGCAGGGGGGGGGGAGGACCAGGAGCAGGTGAACCCAGAGGAGGGGGAGGAGAGGAGCAGGTCTCGACAGAGGATTCACTTCCCACAGACTGCGGGGGCAGCCTTTGCGAGTGCGCACGGCGAGCAGAGGTCCACTCCACGGACGAAACAATGCGCGCGCGGCAGAGCTAATATTGTAATAATAAGCGCCTGCTTTGTCGCCGCCGTCGACTCCCGGTGGAGTGGAGCGCGCTGAATGCCAAGCGCCGCTGAGTGAGTCGTTGGCTGGTGTTTAACTTTAAAATGAACATGCTGGTATTCTGAGAGTCTCGTTAAACAACTTTATGTGCTCAGCAAATACAAGGTCAGCGCCGGGGCTGGGGGTATTTGCATTGGGAATCTGAATTCATTGAGATTCATCTCCGACTGCGCTGCACATGATGTTTGAGGTGCGAGCTCACCTCGAGGTTCTGGGGCAAGTAATAGGCCGGGCTCAAGATGAGCCACAGAGATTAAACCGACTGATATATATACTGCCGTATTCTCCCAGGAGCAGGGGAGGGGAATGGGGAGGCACCGCAGCATACGAAAAACAGGGATAGGAATTAAATAACACAAATTAAATAAATAATAAAGAGGAGGAGGGAGTCCGGGAATAGCCACCGTTACATAGGGGAGTTGACCAGCCCTAACTCAGGGGCTGTCATTAATCACAGGTACACAGGGAGGGGGGGGCACCCGAGGACCCTCCCCCCCACATACGGACTGAAACCCCGGAGGCCGTGTCCGTCGGCACGCTGGCTGCACCCTGCAGGGTGTGCTGGGAACGTTCTCTTTTACCAAGGCTTTTGTTGCTGTTTTTTTATTATTGTGTTGTTGTTGTTGCATGAACGGTGCATTTGACTTACCTTGACCATTCCACCTTCCTCTGTGATGGATCACACATGCACATCGACACACACATACACACGTGCAGACACACCTGACACCCACCCACCCACCCACCCACCAACCCTATGACACCCCCCCCAACCGACCACCCACCACCACCACCCACCACCAATCACTGACCAACCCTATCACCCATCCCCCCCCAGCCCATCCACCCATCCACCAACCAAACCCCCACACCCCCCCCCATCCACCCACCCACCGACCGAACCCCCACACCCACCTCGAAGGGCCTCTCGTCCGTGTGCGTGCGCATATGCACGTTGAAGGTGGAGGTGTAGGCAAACTCCTTGAGGCAGATGTCGCAGCGGAAGCGCGGCCGGTGGCGGGAGCGGCTGAGCGTGCCCTGGATGTGGGCCAGCACGTGCTCCTCCAGCGCTGCGTTGGACGCGAAGCGGCGCCGGCAGCCCAACACGGGGCACTTGAGCGGGGTCTGGCCCGTGTGGGACAGGCGGTGCAGGTCCAGCCCCTCCTGGGTCATGCAGCGGTGGCCGCACAGGTCGCACTCCATCTGGAGGGGGGGGGGGGGGGGTGGGTTAATGAAAAGGAAAACAATTAAACAGTTGTGACCTTTTAAAAGCACAAAGCTTTTTTTCTATTTGTTTGAATTCTCATTACATTCCCGACAACATCAATAAATCAAACGCTCGGACAAAAGAAATATAATAAAAGAAAATGTAATAATCGGGGGGATTCGTGGACATTTTTTCAGTTGGATACTTTCAAAAAATAGCGTACTCTCGTTTCTCCAAATGGCCGAACCTAGCTTCAACTCAACTGTGTAAGCCAGATCTATACTAGTCATCAAATCTGAATGTAATCCGTTTCCATGGAATTTTTGTCTTGGTATTCTGCTTCAAGGCAGAGCTACAGAATCAACACTCGTTACAAATGGATTTGGTATAATAACCTCATTGAGCCATTTAGGCAAAAACAACAATTACAACAACTAAATACTTTAAGGCCTGCCAGCTTGCTTCATCTGTTTTGCAGTTTCCAGCGGCCGCCTTCCCCACAGACTCAGTTAAACAGCCCGAGAATTTACCATTAACAAAAGAAAGGAAAGAACACGCATTACAAAACAGTAGCTGGAGGGGCAGGGTAGCGTTGCGGCAACGATGATCGACAAACAGCTCAACAAGGTGCTGGGTAGATTCCCAGGTAAAAAGTGTATTATTTGATGCCCCCTGCCCATGACTGGAGAGCTTCACTGCCACAAGTCGAACATAAAAGAATCTAAACTGAGGCAGCGTGGTAGAAGTGAGTGTCTGGTCCTGACCTGTCCAGTGCAGCGACCCCTCCCCTGGCCCCGGCCCCGGCCCACGTTCTTGTCCTCCTCGCTGGTGGGACAGCGCTGCAGGTGGATGTCCAGCACCGACTGGTTGACGAACTGGGCCGAGCAGTGAATGCACGTCACCGGCTCCTTGTCTGGGGGGGGGGGGGGGGAGAGAAGGGGAACAACGGAAGGGTGAGAGTCCTCTCTGCCCAGGGGGCAGGGCTGTGCGTCGGCCCGGGCGCTGGACTCCTCACTGTGGGCTCTACGATGCTCGGGGAACGCAGCCTTACCTGTGGCCAGCGCAGAGCCAACCCCTGCCTGGCCCTTAATGAAGCGTGCATGAATCCACTGTCGCGTTAGATCAAAGCGCCTGCTGAAAGCCTAAATGGCAGCAGCCACAGCAGAAGTGGTATTCCCGGGCCGCTCTAAAGAGGCTATGTTGCCCGGGGGCAGTCCCAGGGCCATCACAGTGCAGTCACTGTCAGGACATATAGGTCAGGACATAAATACAAGCCGAAACACGCGTCTCACTCACCCCAAGGCAATACAACTTTACAAATAAAAGTCGATAGCGCATCACTGGATAAGGGTTTAACGGAGGGGATATTAACCCCGTCGGATGTCAGCTCCATTGGAACCAAATAATCGCTTTTTAAAAAGGCAATTGGGGAAGAGAGTCTTTGCCCCGCAAGACCCTCTGGTAAGTCCATTCATCTCTGGGCCAGCATCTTAAAGCTAGCCGGCCATCTGTGCCGTCTACTGCGGCAGGCCTGATGCATGGCGTCCCCCCCGTCGCCCGCGCCTGGGACCCTCCATTTAGCCCCTTTAATATGGACACTCCTGAATAATGGCCCTGGGTTGATCAATGGATCAATAACCAAATCATCTCTCCCCCCTCTCTCAAAAAGGAGCCCCCCAGTCCCGATGGCACAGGCCAACTCTTCAGGCAAGGCTAATGAGGTTGGTGTGACGACCCCCCCTCCCTCCTGCCGGCTGATCAAGATCAAACGTCCACATGTTCACACCCAATTCATTTACCTCCGCCCTCTACGCCCGTTCCACAGGGGACCAGAATCAATGGGAATTCATTGACCTCATGCGTCTCAGGGACGAGGGAAGGGGCAACATGTAGATTGAGTGTTTGGGAATAAACTGCAACTGGGTTAGGGGGCCCACCCCAGGGAAGATATAAGGCAGAGGCCCACCCAGAGCATTTATTGGTGTCGGCGCAACGATCGATTGCAATTTCCTCCGGAGTCAAACTGATGGCAATGTCATATCTAATAGCTTTGAACGAGAGCTAGGGCTCGGGTGGTTGGGTCTGAAGTCCGGGCAGGCGCAGAGACACGAGCAGGAGACGAAGAACAAAAATAATGGTTACAAAATAAGAGTGTGGAGATGCTGGCGGTAGTACGCCTTTCAGCAGATTGCATTACATAAAACACAAATCTGCCATGGATTGTGTCGCGGGCCGACTTCAGGGCCCGGGGGCAAAGGTTTAACGCCCTTGGGCGTAGACCACTGACCTTGGTGAGAGAGGGCGTGCAGGTCAAGCTCCCTCCTGCGCTTGAAGGCCTCGCCGCACACTGTGCACGGGAAGGGGTGGCTGCTGTGGAGCAGTCTGCGCAAACACACACACACACACACACATTAAAACAATTAATTTAAGTCAGCATAAAAGGCAATTGATACAGGGACAAAAATAGTATAGTACATTGACAGAATCATGTGGCATGTGTCTTCATCACACACACACACACACACACACACACACACACACACACACACACACACACACACACACACACACACACACACACACACACACACACACACACACACACACACACACACACACACACACACACACACAGGTCGTGTTGTAATAATACGCCGGTACTTTATTTGCCGCTTTAATTTATTTACCTGTAGGGGAATAAAAGGCAAGAGAGGCAACGAGAGGGGGAAAATAGCATATTAATCATCACGCCCGTGCACGGAGCGACTGACTAATCGCACCGCTATGTGAAATCCCCCTCCCCACACAAACACACCTCAACGGCACATAATCTTGAATAAAGAGGGAAATGACCACATTTAAGCTGTAAGCCTCCCGACTGGATGACATTAGCAGCAGGGATTAGCAGCACCTATGCAGTGAGCCCTGCTAGAGGTTACATGGAGCAGGGGGAAACCTAACAGCGGGAGAATAACGGGGGGGCCGTGGCGGGCGGAGAGTCAGAGAGGGCGGACATGAAAGTGACTATATTTGTCCATTGCGTAATGTCCCAGGCTAGCCGTGGGGCCACGCGCAGCACGGGCTGCCGCAGCGCTGCACTTTGCACCCCAGACAACGCAGAGTGTGGCGCAACCTCCAGCCAGCGGAGAGGACACCTGCATTATTGAGAATACATTAATACCCAATAAGTTATTTATGGAACAGTGTCACCTGTAATGGATAAGCAGGGTATTTAAAGGAGGTGAATGCGAGGGATTGTCGGGGCGTATGGAGTGCATGTGAACCCAGCGCTCTGGTTACAGTTGGGGCCCGTACCACATTCAGGGGGGGGCGCACGGTGTTGGCTCGGCCAACACAATATTTTAGGAAGCCTGGGGGATTTAAAGTCTCTTCAAGGTCGCTCCATCTGCGGCGCAAAGTGGCGGGTAATGAGGGTCCACAGCCGCTCACACCCCCCCCCCCCCCCCATACCGGCTCTCCTCGACCGCCACCGCTTGGGTGAGGGTTCAAGGGTAAAGCACCGCCGGCTCCGCCTGCACGCCTTCATTCCGGCTCCCCAGTCAACCACGAGCCGCTCAAACCACCCTCCCCACCCCCGTCTGTCTACGCAGTCTCTCCGTCCACACCCTCACAAACGCACGCACATACCTCTGGCTCACCGGGCACTTATCATCAACATCATCTTAATTCACCGTGCCCGCGTCTGTCAGTCAATCACGGGCGGGCGGTGCCGAGAGATGCCCGGGCGTGTGTTTACTACACGGCTTAAAGGCCTTGCTCGGTGGGCCGGCGCGGCTCAGCCGCCAGCGGCGCCACGGGGGGGGGGGCTTTATCTAAACCCTGTCCTGGGTGAGGCTCGGCGGCAGTAATTTGAGTTTATTTACACCTGTAAACAGCAGCGGAATTATTGGACATGCCTCAGCTCCAAGAGAGGGTCTCAAACGACCCTCACGTCCATCAGCAGGGGGTCAAATAGGCCTTGGGAGGGAGGGGAGAGTGTATTGTGGGGGGGTGGTTACATGTGATGCTTCAGCTGGTCCTCCGTGTTGAAGCGCGCCGTGCAGTGAGGACAGGGGAACACCTGGGCCGTGCCGTCGTCCTCCAGGCCGCAGATCTACACACACACACACACACACACACACACACACACACACACACACACACACACACACACACACACACACACACACACACACACACACACACACACACACACACACACACACACACACACACACACACACACACACACACACAACGAGATCCATTGCAACCTCATGTCTGTTGGGTTTCCTTCTATTCTTCGAAGCCGGTTTAATGTGTGGAGTGTATATCCCGCCCAGGCTCTGCAGCCAGGCAGGAGATCACTTAACGGACACTTCTCATTGCAGCCATGGCTACAGCGTTTCTACACAACAACGTCCAGTGGGGGATTCAGACCCCCCTATAAACCGGAGTCTTTCAGAGCAAATTAGCTGACCTAGAGACGTATATTAATACACTTTGACGTTATATTTGAATGTCAATAACCGTTTTTCTAGACCCTGTCAGATCACTTTAACGGTGGGGCTGTAAATAAAAACATAACAACATTTTAAAACATTGCCTATTGGACAGCTACTGGGAGCCAATCAGAACCACATTCGTGTGGTCTATTTCTGCATCTTACCGGCTTGCGTCCGCGCTTGCGCCGCGGCTGGTTGGCCGAGTGCGTGGCCTGGTGCCTCTTCAGTGTGCACACCTTGGAGAACTTCTTGCCGCACTCGTCGCAGATGTAGGGCTTGTTGCCGGTGTGGCACATGCTGTGGCGCAGCAGGCTCTGGGAGTTGGTGAAGCACTTGGAGCACACCTGCACACGGGCACAATCAGTCATCGTGATGATTAAGGTCTTTTGTTGATAAAAAAATGACCCTTTTCAAGCATCTACGGTAATGGGCCCGGGAGCCCCTGAACGAATGGCCCCTGGCCATGTTCAATGGTCCCTTGTAGAGGATGCATCAGGCAGACAAGAGAGGATGAAAGAAAAACCTGAGAATATAATGAGAGTGGGGTTTTGGCAATTCCAGAGTTGCACCTCGGCTGTAATACCTAACCTACTTCAAAAGGCTCATCTGAAGAGTTGCGTGTCACTTGCAGCACACACATGTCAGGGAAATCAAAGGAAATCACCTCCTGGAGAACGGCGGCCGGAGACAGATTGTTCCCATCCTTGAATGTAGGGCAAGGTGACCTGACATCATGTATCACAGCGGTTACCGCAGGGATGGTACACACGTATTTCATTAGGATTTCACAGAAATTCCTCCTCAAGTTTCATAAGAGATCGTTTCAAAGCACAATAGCATGCCTTGGACAAAAACCTCTGCTAAATAACGGAGTAAGTAAGTTACCACTTACTTACTCAAATAAGTAAAAGCCTTGAATCGCTCTAGCCTCTTCAGGGATTACCGTCTCTCCCTATCAACCATTCAGACTGGGTTTTAACAATGAGCCACAGTCTTCAATGCAGCCCGTTCCAGGGCTCCCGTCCCTCCCCCGGGAGCACGCAGAGCCCTACCTTGCATGTGAACAGCTTCTCCCCCGTGTGGCTGAAGACGTGCGTGCGCAGGAAGACACGGCGCGTGAAGGTCTTCCCGCAGTAGGGACACACGTGGGGCAGCGGGGTGCGGGCCCAGTCCTGCAGCAGCTTGGCGGGGGGGGGCTGGTTGGCAGCCACCGGATCCGGCGGCTCCACCTTGATGGCCCCCGTCCCCACCCCCTTCGTCGCTGGAGAAGGTGGGCGGGGGGGAGGGGACAGTGTTAATCCAAGATGACAAGCCTCCACTGTGAAGTGTGTGAGTGGGCTTGGGGCTAGGACGTTGGACTTCCAGCCGGAAGCTTCTGGGCTGGAGCCTAAATGTCTGCAGTCCACCTGAAGACGTCCTTGATCGATGTCGATAAGTTACCCTTTATATTGTATATTGTCGTTTTTTATACGTGTTTTGCTGTTGCTGTGATATTTTCTATCGTTGTTGTATGTTGTATTGTTAATTTGGGGTGTCGTATTGTCGCGGGTGAAGAGGATTCTTTTCTGATGCAACTGCAGTATGTACCAGAGTCTGACACAAATGTCCCCCTAATGCAGTGGGCCCCACGTACCTTTAAGTGGAGCGTTCTTGCTGAGGATTCTGATGGCGGGCCGACCTCTCTTTTGGTCTGGGGGACTCCGGATCGGTGGCGATGGCAGGGGAGTAAGGCCTCTTCTGACCCTGTGGGTTCTCCACCCCCTCCTCCATCTCAATTTCCTCCCCCTCCACGGTGACGTGGCCGCCGTCCTCCGCCACCACAACCTCCACTCCGTCCCCGGCCTCTGGCACCATCACCTGCTGGACGCGGTGCTGCCGACGGTGGTACAGGAACTGGGTGGTGTTCATGAACTCCTGGCCGCACTCGACACAGAGGTGGAGGGCGTCCTTCAGGCCGTGCTTCTCTTTGCGGTGGGCCGACAGCCCCCCGACGTTCCTGAAGTTGCCGCCGCACAGGGTGCACATGAAGGCCTCGGGCTGGGTGAAGCCCCCGCTGGCGCTGGAGGGAGAGGAGGAAGGCGCCGGCACCGCCATTGTCGGCGCCTGTTCCACCTCCGTGTCGCCGTTCCCTCTCGGCACGTAGACCGCGGCGTTCTGCGGGACCTCTCCCTTCTGCCGGTGCTGCTTGCGGTGGTAGAGGAAGAGGGTGGTGTTGAGAAAGCACTCCCCGCAGACGGAACAGCGGTGCAGGGCCTCCTCCAGGCCGTGCTGGCTCTTGCGATGGGCCACCAGCTCCGACACCAGGCCGAAGCTGGAGCCACAGTCCACGCAGAGGAACACGGCCTCCGGCTTGGGCTTCTTGTTGGCTCCTCTCCTCCGGGAGGGAGAGTCGTCTTGAGTCGAAGAGGCCGCAGCTTGGTTACCGAGGACGGCCTCCTGCGGCGTCTCCTCGTCCCCCCCTTGTGTCTCCGCAGCCTCCTCCTCAGACGCGTCGGCCCCCTCTGGTTCTGGTTCTGGCTCGGCCTGAGGCGGGGCCTGGACCCCAGGCTGATGACACAGTTCGTCCCTGCGGTGCTCTTGCCACTGCTCGAGGGTTTTGAACAGTTCATTGCAGTCGCCACACTGGTAGAGTATTCTGGGCTGGTTGGACTGTGGGGAAGGGACGTTGCCCGAGGCGTCCTGCTCCGTCTCGTCTTTGGTCTCCCACATCGGGAGCTTCTTCTTCTGCTGCTTCTTCTTCTTCTTTGGAAGTGATGTGTTGCGTCGTCTCAGGGGCCAACAGATGCCCTACAACCTGTTGCTGCACAGGCAGCGAGAGATAAGACAAGATAAGAAAAGAAAAAACAAGGACATGGAGGACTACTTGCAATGGTCTGCTTTGTAATTCTGCTCAGGCTCACGGATGCTAAATATTTGGCACCTAGTAACACTTCCCTCTTGATCAAACAGGCGCTTCGTAATTGGTTCGGGTCAATTTAACCCGGAGCGGCATGTTTTCCCTGCCAGATGAGGGATGAGCAGTCAGTGTTGGAGGGGCAGCAAGGTCAATGAGCTCAGCCCGCTTTGGAGCCAGGTTTGATTTGACTCACATTAGATAAGACCCCAGCTTTACAGATAAATATCACAGGCCTATCGGGGGTCAAAGGGTAAGGCTGCGGGGTTCCACAATTGCCCCCCCCCCCTCCTCTGCTCTACTTCCCCCGATGGCCAACCATCCATTTGGATGATAAAAACAGAAGGCTACTCAAGGTCGAGGTTAAAGATGTGTGTCTTCCCAAAGTGCATCCAGGGGAATTTGTCGTCTCACATAATAATTAAGTGGCTTTGTTCACTTTAATCTTGCAGGAGATTTATGGGCCAAACCATCAAGCAGAGATTTTTTTTTTTTTAAGCGCATGATAAGACAAAACTCTTTAATATTGCATTAAATGTTGTTGGATTATGTACACGAAAACAGCAAGCAACTAAAATAAATGCTTGCAAAAAAGAGGATGCCATTTTCCAACACAATTGATAAAAAAAAATACATTAAAAGCACATATGGGATCAAAGGTCCTAAAAACACCCAAAGGATCAAACCATCTATAATTTTCAGTGATAGCGATATCTTTTTTGCCTCAAACCCTATATGCAGAGTGAGAACCATCCATAATTGAGAACTTTGATGTTATAATTGTCTTCCATGGCAATCTTCCTCACTCCTGTCTAATCAGTATGCCTCAACATGATCCATGCTTTCCATATTCTACGAGATTATTGTAAGTTACTCTGGACAAAAAGCGTGGGCTAAATAAATGTAAAGGAGATGATTAGTTAGAAGGCCTGCACCGAATTATCGGCCACAGCTGAAAATAGCAGATGATTGTACGATTGCCTTGTAAAACAGTAGTAGTGGCATTTATGTGCCAAAACAACCACAATCTAACATAAAAAAAACAGTTCTATAATTATATAATAGATGTATATTAATTTATAATTAAAGGAAAAGAAAATGTAAGCCTAAATTAGTTTTTCAATATCGGTTTTGGGCAGAAAATATTATCTCTGTGCATCGTAGATACAGGGAAAGAAACCTCAGTTATGCCAGTCCTTCTGCCATATAATGTACATCACTTAGTACACCATAGAATAATCAGCTGGAAGAACACACTTAACACCGCACTTAAGTGCGATAAGACCATTTGACCCTAGCCTAGGCCCCTTTCACACATAGTTCCCGGCAGGTTACTGGGATAGACATTCACACAAGGAGCCAGGGGGCACAAGATTTGCGTCTTGCGCTCTTTCACACATAGTAATGAAACACTTATGGAAGCCACATAACTCACTGACTTAGAAGAGCTCCCACATTTTGGAGCCTGTCAAATTTCCAGCTATTCTTGAGAAAGGAGTTTGCAAACAAATAAGCTGTGTTGATATGTTATCAGATCAGCTGGAAAGCATTGGTGCGTTAAACAGTCGCAGATTTAAATACATCCTTAGCGGAGTCTTGTGATTGGTTGGCTTGCTCCACATGAATGCGACTTTTGCAGAAGACATTACCCCTTAATGGTACTGCTTTCCTTCACAACACAGCCTTACAAGCAATGATCAGGAAATGTTACTAGGTCAAGGGCAGGTAGATTGCCTGAATATTGATCCTTGTTACTACTCACACAGAGCCCGGGCCGGTAATCTTCCAGAAATGTGCAGGGTAAGAATGCTTTTCTGAAAGAGGCTGTAGTTATAAACACTGTGGCCTCTAAATGACCAGTACTACCCACCAAGCACTACTGAAAATGTTACGGGCATTTACCATCTGCCTGAACTAATTAAACACCACTTATACGTAGGAAAAAAAATCTGTTCATTATATTAGTGGACGCTCACAGTGAATTATCTATAAAAGCTATGTGCCATGTGTGAATATTTTTTGCAATTTGATTAGAGCGTTTAGGCAGATAGATACTAGGGATGAGTCACTCAGATATGGAAGTATTCAGGAGAAAGGGATGCAGGTTTGTTAGCATAACAGGTTGCACTTCTGATGAACTCCATTACTGAGTCAGACCTACACCCTTGGGGCCTGAAAGGCCGTCCATAAGCTGCACACGGACAGACACACATAATTATCACTTATGGTTCTGGGAACCGGGATATTTATTCTGATTTGAAGTGGTCATCATTTCTAAAACACTCTTACATAGTAGGGCATAGCATATTCAATACATTTTCCGTTATAAGGAAGAATAATTAGCTGGATACAAAATACATTAACTATAATTGCAGACCAAACAATGATTCCAGAAATATGGGAAAAGGCACATTTTTAATGAGTTCTCTACATCTCTTAGACATAAACAGATGCCGTTGTTTAATAATGTCCCAGAAATGTTAACAGAAAGAACGGCAATCTGGGTAATAAAATGCGTTGTTGTTTGTTATGTAATGTCAGTAGTGAGACAGCTAATGGTATGATCAAGGGCCAGGGGGCCATAGGGCTATTAGAGGGTTTTTAATAGAGAGCTTCTACAGCGAGTTCATCCATGAGAAGGCCAATAAGCGATCCATCAGGAGAATCAGGAGGTGGTGGCACTGACTGATTCACCCAGCCTAGATTCTCCTCCTGCTGGCAACTCGCGATGCAATCTGCCCGTCACGAGTGTCACCCTGCTTTATGGACTGGTGCTGAGGACAGTGCAGGCGGGAGTACGGGTTCAGAATCCGACAGCTATGCCCCCACTGGTAAATGTCACTCAGCAGGGCCAATGACTGTTTTTAACCTCCAGGGCTCGGTGAAGCTGTCACAGGACGGATCGGGAACTCTAGCCGCCCCCGACCCATCAAGCCTCAACTTAGCGTGTCAAATTAAATGGAGTCAAAATATTAGGCCATTATGTGAGGTTCAGACATAGTCGCGTCCGAGAATAAGCCTTTGGAGGAGACCTCATTATTGCATCTCAACGTGCTGAAGAAATGTGTGGCAGATGATGACATTTCTTCCCAAAAAGTGACCTTGTCACAACGTTTTGAAATAATAAAATGCATAATACAGTACGCTTCAAAGTTCATTGGGAAGGAACCCAAAAATCCTATTTTTGTGTTGTTGACAGGAAACACACTACACGTCAAAACACGTCAGCAAACCACAACAAAATCTAATTTAACTACCATACTAATGTATTTATTCTATCCTCAAAAATATGTTGACATTAATTAATTTAAAAAAAAGCTGTTACAGAATTGAATTACTAATGCAACAGGACTTCCAACTCGTTTGGCAACCCAGTGATCACTGGCGCCATCCCTGGGGGGGGGCACAAGGTTTCTTGCACCCTCAATGATGAGGTTGGGGGTGCAAAAAACCCTCAATATCGAAAACGAAGTGAACCGGCACATTTTCGTTGTCTGGCCCTTTAAATAAACCCAGCGCGATAGAACGCTGCGCTGCTAGATAGAATGCGCTGCCGCTGGATAGAACGCTGCGCTGACAGCTCCCTCCCGCCCGGCCACCTCCCTTCCACCAATCGTTCCTAGACATTACGAGCAACATTCCCGACATACCAATGGTGGGCAGAGTGCCAAATGATTGACGGGTCGACCCCGTGAATTTTGATATGTTTTGTCCACTCACTTGCGTAGTTCGAGTTCACTTAGCGTGAGCTAAACAAAGCTATAGCAGCAACATAAATGGACAAGTGGATTATTCGGAGGCCTACTGCTACCACCAATGCCACTGCCATTAATGTCACCGAAGGCAGAGTGGATAATAATACAGAAGAACAGAAGAGCGCCGCGCTTACCGCATCCAGTCTCGCTGCATCCTAATGTTAGGCTACAAAATGTGAGTTTGCAATCGTTACCGGCCGCTATTGATGGTCAATGTTGTGCCGCCCCACAACAGTTTTATGGGCTTTAACCTACGATGAAGAATGGTAAAGTAAATATAATATTAAAGTGGTTATTCGGGCAAAGGCCTGTAACTTTTATGAGTGTCTACGTGTGTTTCTCTTTTAATTGTCAAAACGCTGCTGATATAAGTTGCCTCTTCAGTGGTTCTTATTCTCAAGATAATATAGCCTAGACTGTTGCTGTTTGTGAGACTTGGGTGAGGTGATGTGAGCTTATCAGTTCCCCATAATAGAATGGAACAATTGTAATGAACGACTTTCATTCAATGTATAATCTAATTGCTCGACAATGTTTAGATCTTCAATGAATTAAGAATTCATAGCCTAGGGGTGTCTTGCGTTATCTTTGGTTCCCAAAAGAATGGCCTTGCAACATAGGCCTATAGGCTATCACTACGTCAAGCTCTATAAAAATGATGCTAAATAAGTTTTAAAGCAGCGATGCATGAGCAGCCTAGTAGGCTAATGTTTAAGGCCAATATGCGTTTTAAATCTCTAAATTATGCCTGAAATGTAACTAAGCTAGGCCTACTCCCATTTATGCGTGCATGTTTATGGAAAATAAGTGCGCGCCCCGCCAGTCGTAACGCACTTGTGAAACGCATTCCTGAACATCACAAGTTCACAACCAAATTTTGGAATAAATCAAATCCAATGCAGATAAATAATACGCAAATAATTAATGAACTACTGGTCTGAACCTAAAATTCTGAAAGCAGGACTTTGGAGAAGTATCATAGCCTGTTTTTTGGAGGAACACATTTGAACGAAATATTTATGACCCCCCAATGTTGATCTGAAGTTGGCGCCACTGCTAGTGATCACTGCTAGTGATCTACTGGCCTTGATAGTGCCATTATTTTGTGTTGTGACCTCACACGTGAGGTCACAGTGTCCAATATGTGATACAAATAAAAGTGAAAGTATTCAAACGAGCCGAGGACTTCCCCAAGCTGTCACAGCCTGTTACCTGAGTTTGCTGGACAGCAATGGAGGCGATGCCAGACATGTCAGGGGCTGGCTCTGTGGCCTCTGCATTGCAGGTGAGCTGGTGCTTAAGCACCTCTTCCAATGTCTCAAACTCCTGGTAGCATGGGAAGCACATGTACACAGACGTAGCGCTCTCCATGGCTGCAAAGTGACATCAGGAAACAAATAGATCACCTAGGGAGCTTTAAATCAATAGTATCTTATAAATAACAGCCATTGGGAAATATATGCGAATGAGAGCATTATAGAAGGTACAAATAGAATGTTAAAAGGTGCCAATGCTGGGTAGTGATTTAGTCAAGGGCAAATAGGCAAGAAGATCTTACCTTTTATTCTGTGGGGACGCGAGCTGCAGTCACATCACATACACCTCTTCACTTGGTTTTATAGTCCTGTACATCACCAGGAGATTAAGAATTGATGGAAAAAAATTAAATTAATGTGCTTCGTATTTTTGCGGTGCTTATACAACAGCAAATTTCATTTGAATAATGCATAGTTGTGAATATTGCCCTCTCCTGATGAGAACGTGCATCTACATGCACGTTGAGAGCAAAGCCTTGGACACAAAGTGCTGTATTTTGCCGGTTGCCAAAATGACTCACCAAGGGTCAGAACTAGGCTAATTGTTATTTTGACCATGCAGGTGTGTCTGCAAAATATGAGATCCAGCCAAGTTCGTCTTGCTGCCATTTCATGGGCAGAGCTCCAGCATAATGTTGATAGCTGCTGTAATTAGGCTCAATGGATAAACAGCCAAACTTATGTTGCCGTTTCCAGCAATGAGCCAAACACACCTGTAATATAACCGGATTCTATACATTGCTACAATTCCTAAACAGGAAACGGCTCTGTCCAAGTAGGCCTCTCTATGTATATATCATGGTGAATATGTATGGATGAGAAAGATAGGATTATCCAAGTGAGAACACAGTGTTACATAACGTTATGGATTGTTGTGTTCGGGCAGTTGTTCAATTAACAGCCTTTTATGGTGCCAGATTGAACAATGTTTACTAAACTAACTAAACTGAAGTTTGCATTAGAAAACCAAACTATTTGGGAGACAGATTTTCAGTATTACTGAATATGATTTAATCAAATGTAGCTGTTAAATGAACCGTGCTCAGTAGAACACTGTAAGGATTGTGACATTTACATGGTGTAGAGAAAGATCAACATCACAAATCAGTGACTGCCTCATGCCGTGCATCTGGGGCGGCGTTCGGTTAGCGTTAGCCGCATGCTAACAGGGCTGTGGGTTGGTGTCCACTGAAAAGAGATACAGCCAGCACCTATGCAACCATAATATACAATTATGTCTTGTTTCGCCACACCTTGGATTAACCGGGGTTCCAGACAACGCAATACACTCGAACGTCCATGGCAAGCTAATGCTAACAGCTAATCGGTCGGGACACTTCGCCGCTAGTCTAGAGTTAACGCTTAGAGTAGGCCATCATATTGGCAAGGTGGCTAACGCCTTGATAGCTTGGTAGCTAACCATCTACAATGTGTCTGTAATGTTTATAAATCGTTGTGATTGAACCACTGCCATATAACGAATGCTAGCAAGGACAACCAAGCCGTCCCTTCAACCAACGATGTTTACTTTTTTCCTCCCACCGAGGATAAGAAGTAGAAGAAGAAGCGGTGAAGGAGGGCGGTAAACGCTTCTTCGGTGGTATAATGGCGGCGACCCACTAAAAGTTAACGTTAGTTGTCTCCCCCCGTTGATTACCTCCATGCAGGGCTATATATTATACAATGTGTCGTGTCAACGCATGCTTACAATATGTGAAAATATTTTAGCATTACTTACCAAACTCAGATATTGTCCGTCGAGAAAATAGCACTATTGAGCACTATTGCGTTGGCTTCTGCATGATAACAAGCCTTCGTCTGATAGGCTACAAAGTCATTTGATACACCAATAGTATTCGACCTCACACAAGAGTCTTTGTAATGTAAAAGCGCGGTATTTTGACATTTTTGCACGGTCAAATATTTGTTTATGCGATTGTTATTACCCCTGAAATTGTATGTAATTTCAAGTAATAATATAGAAGCTTATTTCCATTGTGTTCTGAAGGATTCCCTACTCTGTCAAAGTTTATCCACCAAATTGTGTACAATTTAATTCCAGGCATGGGCATCTGACAGTAATGTGCACGTCTTTAAAAGAACTATAAGAGAAAATAATATTAAACAAATTCTGAATAAAGTGACCAGATTTCTGAAATGTATATTAGGGACATCTGTAGTTTGGAGGTCCAAAGGATGTTTGGACTGCCAATAATTGACGTTTTGTTTTTTATATAAAAAAAAAAGGAGAAAAGTTATTTTTCCTTTTCTTATGATAAATGTGGTAGGCCTACTGTAATACAAAATTGGGAAATACTTGCATAATGGTTTACGATGATGTCTTTTAAACTTTGGTAAACCAGCCAAAGTAGCTTCTAGGGAATTGTTATACATTGTATTGATAGCCTATTTCTTATGATCAGTCAAACTTGCTTATGGTAAAAGCGGATAGACAGGCCCCTATGGAGTCAGAACAGTCTCGTTAATAATGAATGCACAGAGAAGGATTCACAAATGTATTTTGTGATTTATATATAAATTACTCTCTTCTCACAAATAAATTTCAATGCACACACAAATGGATATCGGTATGCATAAATTAAAAATTTCTCCATTAACAAAAATAAGTTTCACAAACATATTTCTGATCCACACACAAATGTACCTTGTTTTAAATCAATGTAACATAAATCAATACAATTTTTATCAAAATGTATTTGGATGTTGTTACATTTATATACAAACTGTTAAACGTGAATTTACAAGACGCTTTTCATTTGTGAACTTGTTTGCAATTGTGTTTGAAGTGGTCTGTATTTATATGTGGATTTTTGAGGCTCCTGACGTGGCTGGATTCACAAATGCAGTTTATTCAACAAGGAACTCTCTGTAGCCAATCAGATGCCTCCCACGTTTCCAGCCAATCACATGACTGCAGTGACTGGGTTTTTACATTGTCGGTGCCGTTTACTACTTTAACGGCACCGACAATCCAAAAATATAGTCTCAAAAATCCACATACAGTCCAGTTCACACACAAATGCAAACAAGTTCACAAATGAAAAGCGTCTTGTTAATGCTAGTTTAACAGTTTGTATATAAATGTAACAACATCCAAATACATTTTTGATATTTATATATTTATATGTATTTTAAATTAATATATTTATGAATTATATTACATTTATTTAAAACAAGGCACATTTGTGTGTGGATCAGAAATGTCTTTGTGAAACTTTTTATTTATGGATTTATTTTACATTTATACATACCGATATCCATTTGTGTGTGCATTTTAATGTATTTATGAGAATAGAATATTTTAGGTATATATAAATTACAAAATACATTTGTGAATCCTTCTCTGTGCATTCATTATTAATGAGGCTGTTCTGACCTCGTACAACAGAAACAGGGACGTCTGGTCACCCTAGGTAAGTGTAACGGCTGTGTGGGTACAGGAGTACAGAATAAGCGTATTGGTGCTCCCTGCACAGCCAAATGAATGGAGCTTTTACTAGTCCAGCTCCACCACTCTCGAGCTCATTGGGGCGACTGGCCAATCATTGCGGTTAGGGAAATTGTTATGTTTGGGGGTTATGGTTTGGTTGGTTTAGGGGTTAAGTGTCCCTATTTAACCACCAGGTTTCTATGTGATTAGCCATTCCAAGCCTGACTTAGTGACATCATAAGCGGCAGTGTCCACCGAGATGTATGCTCGATTGATCAGTCTACCAGTCTAACCAGTGGACTATAGCAACTGGTATTCTTCTCTATCCAAGACCTAGGTAGACCCTTCCGCTTGAGAACTCACACGTGTGGAATTCCCTGTTGTTCTACTTCTGTCTTGTCAGGGGCATTTCCATCATTTCCAGAGGTTTGATGCTGGACATGCTGAGGTCTGCTCCTGGGCTGCAGTTAGATGCTACTCCAACTTATAAGTGAGTAGGGGTTGGGCTAGACGTGATCCATTGGCTCTGGAGGGAGCTGCCTCTCGATTAAGGTGCCCTCAACAGTTGGTGTGAGGCTCACACACTCAGGTTTAATAAGTCTATATTCCAGTTATTGAATTTACCAAACACAGAATGAGTACCCAACGGCCTGTTGATGTGTCTTGTTTCTCGCCCCACAGAGTACTCCACTCAGAGGTCAGGGGAAGTATAGACCAGCTTACTGCTGCACTTCCTCTCCCAGAATTACACAGGGCCCCTCTGTGCCCTCCTGGCTGATTGTGACGACGAGCTGCTCCTCCACACCGTTTAACCCGACTCCAAATGGTATTAAAGAGCCAGGGCTGGGCGCCCAGCCAGAGGGGCCGGGGCCACTAACGCTCCACATAAACTGTGAGGGCTGCACAGCATATCCGCAGAATAACATTATTCAACCTTGGCAGTCTTTATCTTAGTGGTAGAGGACAAGGCAGAGATGATTAGATAGTGTGGAATGGGAAGAAGACGTTGGTATTACTTTTGTTGCAGTTGAGTGATTGAGTCCAACTGCCATCTCACTCTCTGGCCGTCTACTTTCTCTATAGTCTCATTTTTAATTGCACAATGTTAACAATAAATATTGTTTCATACCATTCTCTACCTGCACTTTGCAGTGTGATGAGTCATTTATTATTGGGACAAGTCATATTCTGATGTGTAGATACAATTTGTATATTGTGGTGCAAATAATATACCTATACAATATTTTTTAATAGGATTTCCCCAATTAGATATCAAGATGCAGGCCTGGCACATTTTCACATAAATTCAAGTTTTCATGTTGAGATTTCTCTTTTACAAAAGGAAATGAATTGCTCTGTTCCAAAGATGGACTAGTAATGCTTCTCTAATTTTCATTCAACACATAAAAATTAAATAATTGTTAAGATGATGGAATTCTGTTTGCTGCCAATTCACACATGGGTTACCAAAGTTACTGCATAAAATAGAAAATATTTTTAAAATAAAAATTTAATAAGATCAGATCAGATCGTGTTCATCATTTATGGACATAGCTATTTTACAGAGGGTGAACATATTTTTCCTAACCCAAAAGGAAATCCAATCTTGCTCTGGAACACATGCCATCTGATGATGACTATCGAAAATTCCTAAAAGTTGAGTAAATATTTGCGTTTCATATTCAGTCAAGGACCGGACCACGGACAGTTTCATCACTTTAATGAGTTTAATTATTTATACCAACAAACAAAAAAAGTCTCTCTCCCCCCATTGCTCTTTCCATCATCTCCTTTGTACAACCTTTCTGTTCCCAACTATGACTTTTACCCTCCACAAAGGGCAATGAAAATAAAGCAGGATCACAACAAATTAAAACCAACATTTTACAGATGGGGCGGGTTGGGGAATTAAATGAAGGTTAAATCATTCCTCTTTTTTGGAGAAAAAGAAGACATCAAGGGCATGAAGCATGTCCTCTCAGTTTACTTAATCATCCACACGCACACGACCATCCACACGCCATCAGTCACCTATTGTTTGTCAGACTCGCACAACAAAGTAACACAGCCGCACATTTGCAGTCATACTCGTACTGAGAACAGAAGGAAGGGGTCAGTCAGACGAGGAGATGGTTCAAGTCACAAGACACAATCATTTGTTTCTGCCCCCCCGCCCCCCCCCTCCAGATCCCCCAGTCACAGCAATGGCGCCAGGGCTCATCCCTAGTGTGATGACCCTGTCTTGCTCCCCAACACCACCACCACCACCACAACCCCATGGACCCATGGCATTAAACATTCCCTTCACATTGAAGTTAGACAGAGACCTATAGCTGTGCCTATAGGCTAGCAGGTGTACCCGTGTGTACATATAAATATATACATACACACAACCATGAACTGGAAGGACACTCCAATGTCTGGATCTAAAGTACAGTATCTTGGATGTTGGAACATTTACATGTGACAATGTTGGACTTAAAACAATTACAATTAAACTAAAGCCCAACCGACCTCTGGTTGACCATTAAAATAACAAAACAAAAAAAGCACCCCGCCGAATACTATACAATAAATATAAACGATTATGAAAACATTTCAGTGGAGGGGCTGAGGAGGGGGCAAGCGAGGGCCGAAATATAGAAATGGAGGGAGAGAGAATAAAATTGAGAGAAACATTTTTGTTCCGTTTCCTCTCCTAAACCAGGGACAGAAATGAAATCTTATTTACAGACTGAGACTGAGAATAGAGAGCCAGGCTCCTGTCTATTAGAGGAAACAAAACCAAAAAATACAATATAATAATAACAAAATAAAAGGTACTTGATATTTACAGTTTAGCAGTGACAGAAAGAGGGGGAAAGATGGACGTAGGAGGAATGAGAGGGGGGGAAGGCTCCTAGAAATGGTGGCGTAGCATTTTTCTGAGAAGGGGGCAGCGTATGTTTCTGATCAGACTAATATCTGCCAGTGGAGCTTATTGATCATCTTGGGTAAACATGCATATCTGTGGCGGTGTGAAGGTACTGCTCCCGAGGTAGCGGTGCAGTCTTTTTCTTTTGGGGGTGGGGTGTGTAGTTTTAAGAAATTAAATAAGCTTAAAAAACAACAAATTGGGACAAGGAGGAAGCCTAAGAGGAGCGACAAATGTAGTACTGCTTGTCACAAGTAGATAATTGTAATACGTCACTTTCCCCCATTGCAACAAGTCTGTGCGCGGGTTTAAGAGCAAGGCTCTCTGGGCCTCACTGCCTCCACTCCGGACGATGGATGGGTTCACCACAACTGCCGGCAATACCGGTGCCTCATTAATCCTTGCATTTCCCTAAAAATAATTATTAAGACGTTTAGAAGAAAGAAAGGGTTTGTTCAATAGACTCAGGCTTGCTATTCCGGTGGGACACCGTTTTAAGACCTTGAGTCTCCCCTCGTCGAAACACTGCAACGGCCACCAGCAAAGCCGTTTGCCGCTGGGTATTAAATCAGGATAAAACCATGTATTTTAAAACACCTATCCTTTTCCATCTTCTCTTTCATTCACCATTCAGCAGAGGGAACACCTGAACAAACTCCACAATGCCACAGTGAAACCTCAATTCTACCTAGGATGATTGTCGATATCACTCGCCTCTCAAACATGGCCTGTGTCTCCCATACTCAGGCCAATCAAGGCCCTTTCACATACACGTAAAATCAGCTAATTTGAATAAATAATAGTTGATAAAAGTTGGTAAAAGTCAATTGTGGTCAATTAAAATACAGATTCCCTACTTTTTGATATACAAATATGTGCACAGTGATTAGCATTGCTACCCCCTGGCCCCACATTTTATCTCTTCCTCATTCCAACAGGCTAGACAAGTATCGCACAAGGCATAAAATCCCTACCTACAATAACCTGGATAATGGTTCATTTGAGGACTTTAAAACACCTAGACTCTCCTTAAGGCCAATGCCACTGCATCATCCATTTTCACCAGATTGTTGACATCTAGGGATTAGAGAAAAACGTTGAGTGTGCTGTGTGAGTGGATATTCTTGAGCGGTACGGAGCCCGGAGGGGAGGGGGCGAGGAGGAGAGGGGTCAGAGTGGAAGAGGAAAGACGAACGAGGGAAGACCAGAGAAGGGGGGCAGGCAGCGTGATTAGGGAGCCTCAGGTGCTGTTGTTGATGGATCCAGGTGCTGAGCTGGGTAGAGCAGGACTGTCTGAGACACTGCCCTCTGCAGGGGAAACAGAGAAATGCACACGTCGGTCATCCTAAATCACCAGTATTCACGTAAAACCTTGGCCTGGGATCAAGACAAATCCAAATTTATTTTTTATTCACCCTGGCATACAACTGGCTCCTCTCCCGTTCAGAGATTTCAAGCAAAGCGTGGCCAGGTTGGGCCAATCACAGCCATTCATCTAATATGTGGTGGGTTTAAGAGGTTGACTGAACAGAGGAGGGTCCTTTTGAGAGCGCCGTTGAGGCAAATTCAAATACTACCAAGATGGCTCCGGCTGATGTATCACACAATACTACTACCCTACTGATTCGTTGTACGGCTATAGAATAGTGTCAAGGTATTTTGGTCTGACGCAGTTAATAACGCCCCGTAGAGATATAAAATTAAGGGTTCCAGACCAATACGCGTGTGCGAATTGGTCTGGTAATGTCAGGCTTATAGAAACTAGGGTCTTAACTAATTGAAAATCTGCCACAAAATGGCTATCCCTTCTTCCCCCATAAAATATTGGTTTCAGAATGAATCTGTATGTATAAATGGCAGTATTTCAAAATATCAACACCACTACTGATAATAAAACTCAATACCAAACTACTAAACTATAGTAATTAGGGATGCACCGAAATGAAAATTCTTGGCCGAAATCGCAAACCGAAAATGAGGAAACCAAGGCCGAAAACCGAAAAACCAAAAGAAATTATTATGCCAATTATAAGTACCATTTAGGGTTGGTATTACCGGTGTTGAGGCCAACACAGAGTTATTTTGTATTATTTTTTTTCCAGTAATAAAAAAAAATATGTAGGAAAATATGTTCCTTGTATGGAACGCGCAAGACCGGTAACCATAGCAACGTTGTTTAACAAACCCCGCAAAGCCCAATCCCTACGAGAGCTCCTCGCGCTACGGCAATCCGGAGGCGCACAGAGCTTTTTGCCGTGATATTATAAATAAAATGATATTATACTATTATATATAGAAAGTTATAAGACCACTGTTACCGAGAATTGGCGCGCTGCCAGACGCTGTCACCGAGTGTGAGAGGAGAGTTGACGGAGAAGATGGTGGACCTAGTTTCAAAGTTTATACCGTTTATACTCGGTAATACCGGTGTGGACACGAGCGTATTACTCTGTGTGAAAATGTCCACACCGCGGCAAACCCTAGTACCATTGCATTTATGGCTATGACTGTGTACTCACTTTATTAAAATCAAGGCATTGCAATGTTTGCAAATCGCTATACGTGGGTCTTTCTCAGAATCATTGAAAAACATCCACACTGTAGACATATTGGCACTTATCCAGACAAGCTTGTGCTGGCCGCGTTTTTTGATTGAGTCATCACAAATTTCTGTTTCGGCCGTGTTGTTTCGGTGATAAAAGTATTTCGGCCGAAAACCGAAAAAAAAGCGCTTTTGGGCCATTTTCGGCCGACAATTTTCGGTGGCCGGAAATTCGGTGCATCCCTAATAGTAATGTTGCAGGACAAGGAGAAGGGTATCTTTCGTACGTACCGTGTGAGGCAGGTGACGTCTGTGCGCGAGCATGAGGTGGAATGAGTGTTGAGTTCAGCTGGGGCTGAATAGACAGCTCTATAAAACCAAAGGACAAAAAAAATAAACACATATCAATAAACAAAACAAACACAAACCACTGCAATGACACAAGCTCACAGACCCTGCCCCCTACATAGGAACCGGTCAACGTTCCCCCAGGTCAAGGCAGGAGGAGGAGGAGGAGCGAGGCCAGACAGGGGGTCCCTTACCGACGGGGCTGAAGTTGAAGAGCAGGGGCAGGTCTCGGCCGCTGGGCAGGCGGGTGCTGGGCTGGCGCAGCTCGTCAAAGAAAGCGTGCGCGCAGGCCTCCAGCGGGGACAGCCTGGTGACCGGCGTGTACTCCAGCAGGCGGGAGCATAGCGAGATGGCTTCAGGCGGGGTGCGGGGCTTAAACACCTTCACAAGAGGGGACAGGTGGGCATGAGACGATGCTGCTGGGAGGACCGTGTCCTTTGACCTCCTTTTAGTGTAGGGCTTGAACCGTGTGCATGAATTAGGGGTAAAACACCATTGACTTTATTCATGAAATACCTATGAATGCTGAATGTCAACCCTCAAAAACATTTAGTTTGGCCAACATGCATTTCTTGACCTCAAGGTGTAAAAGAAAATGAAAAAGGAGTCAGGCAGCTTGCAAAGAATCCAGGACAATACGGACCTAATTAAAACTCTCAGGATGTGAAAAAGACGACATGTTTTATAACCAAGGTCGGGGGCCTGGAAGCATTGACCCCCAGAAGAAGGTTTTAGGGATTTGAAATCAGAACAATAATGCCGCCGACTGAAGATCTTAGTCGTCGATCTTAGTCGATAGTCTAGTAATAAAAATTATATCAATACATTTTTGGAGACAGAAAATGGTTTATGTTCTCGGGCTGTGGGATTGTAACCTAAGAAACAGTTGAAATTGTGCTACTTTACAGATAATACAAAAGTGTAATAATAAGTATTTAAAATTTCTTCCCATGCAAATCAAGAAGCAGGTCACCTGGTAACAACAGAGCGGTTCTGAATGTGTCGATCAGACCAGGAAGGCGAAATTGAACATTTAAAAATAAAGCAGTTGAAAAAAAAAAGGAAAACAAATGCTAATTTGTGCTGGTTCATGTCCGCTGCGTTTGGATGTATGGAGCTCCCTAATCACAACAAGCTTTCCATTGACAACAGGCTGGGAAAGATTTGATGGGAAACCGTCAGGGAGAATTTACCAAGACACACTTAAACTTTGAAGTGGCTTGGATACTTGCTAAACATCAACCTTCTGGACCGTCTCAGGTCTCCCTCCATTCTATATGAAATAGTGCTACACCTAAGGAGTGTGGGCTGTGCATGATTCAGGTGGACGACATTAATTGAAAACGGCGAATTGCACCTTAAAGTTACTGGTTTGCATTCATGTTGCAGGGTAAACCAATACTGGAACCGCATCACAATACCCTGCCATGTTAAGAGGTAAAATGGCCAATATATTTTAAGAAACTTTGAGAACTAGTGCGCGTTAAGCCGTATTTCCCAGGAGTAGCTTCGATGTGCAACCGCGGTACATTGTGTATGTGTAGTACTTTGTACCCATTCCCTGAAGGCATTGTGGGCATGTCATCAGTTATTACTCTCTCTCATATGCATGCTAGCTTTCATTTGAGAACCAGAGGCATTTCTGCATGTAACTAAACTGACGGCACGTAGTCAGTGTCTGAATGAATCGCACTGCTTATTTCCTTCACCGAGCAGATGATATCTATAAAAAATAATCAACACGAGAATGATATGACTGTTTGCTGCTTGCTATAATCAAAGGAATTCTAAAATATTACTTTGAAGACGCGCTTCACTGCAAAACACAGGATACTTTTAATGTACTGCTTTGTGCGTGTGTGCCGGATTATGACTCATCGTTTTAGAGCGTATTTCCAGAGTCCTCTCACCGCTATGCTCTCCACTGCCCCACGTGTTGGACGGATCTATATGTCTTGGTAATGAGCCATTATTGTTGTTCAACTTTGCCCCTTTCGCGTCGTCCCCGTTAACATAATTGTGGAGATGGCGAGCTAGAAATACATACTATTCCAAAGGAATAAATCACTTTTTTCCAGCTCCTATAGCGGTTTTCTTTTTGGGTGCTACACGAGTAAGCGCATACAAACATAAATACAATTGTTTTCTACCAAAAAAACAACAGTTATAAACTATGCTTTTATACCCCACTGTGAATGCTCATAGACTTGAAGACTGAAGCATGCAGTAAGAAATGTGAGCGAAGATAGCGGCTGCGTTTCAGGCACTGTGATATTTCTGAATTCTGAGTGCACAGCAACATTAAGAGGGTAGGTCTAGGAAGGGGTTCTTTTTAACTGATTGGAACGATTTCTGTTGCGCCCGTGGGCCTCCTCAATCTATCTCGCTCTGCCCTTCGGATCTCCTTCTTGTCCACAGTGTACTCGGACAAGTCTGGTGTACTGGGTCCCCGAATTCTGCTCTTTCATAAAACCCACCAGTGTGTGAGTCAGACATTGTGAACTAAGGGAATTACTGAATTCTTACCACAGCATTCATTTGGTAGCCTAACATGCACCCACCATTGAATTAAAGAATTACTGAATTATAACTGGGTACCTCTTCGAACCAGTGGATCTGTTTATTTGAGGGCACTATAGAGGAACTCACCTAGACCGGGCCGTTTGTATGCCCTTACTAGTGGCGGACACGACATAGATACAATCACAGATGGAATTGGATGGATGTCAATACAACTCGTCAACTACCCAATTTAGAAACGTGTTAACACTGCAAAAGCGGTTGAGTTGAACTGAAATCATGGCTGATTTGAAACTCAGACAAGATCCACAAAATCAACCTGGGGTCTTAGCAACCAGCAAAGTCCTTTAAGCTCTCGACTTTAGCCAACAAAGTAATCCGGAAATCCTGCATCTTTTAGATATTCACACACCCTATTATGGTCTGTCTTACTTAAAGTTAATCAAATAACTAAATTATAAAATTTCCAAAAATATTTCAGGTTTAGCTCTGCATTAAAGGCTGTACAGCTGACCAACAGGTGGCCATGGAAATAAGCTGCCATAATCAGTGGATCAAAGCACTAGGCTGCACAAGGTTACACGCTTAGGCGCCTTGCAAGTCAACAGAAGTCCTGACTCCAGAAAGGGGAAGTACCTTAGTCCAGGGATGTGCTTTGATCTGTGGGAATTTGAACTCTGTATAATTCGGGTTCATTTCTCGAATCTGCTCTCTCGTCGGAGTCCCAAGCACCTGGAAATAAAATGAAGGAATGGTTGGATGGTGTATAGCGGATATTTGCAATTCAAAGTTGTTTACACCTGCACAAACTATAGAGCTTGAGAAATGATGCTGAAAAAAACAATTCTAGCAATGGCACCAATCATTTTAATATCAATTTTCATTGTGCATTATTTTGTTTGTGTTGCCCTACAGTTGTCAGGTTGATAAATATAATGTGAATATATAGATATGGAGTTTGTACGTAGATTTTTTTGCACAACTTTGTGTGAATCTGAGAGATGGGCTAAAGATTTAGGTTGAGGAACTCGGCAGTAGTTTAACTGCAACAGTTCTGTCAAAGTTTAACTGCGGAATTGTCATAATTGTTCTTACAGTGACAGGTGTCACTGTAAAGAAAAGACCACAGTTCAAACTCCACATATAGGGAGCAGTATATGAGATGAGTGTGTATATTTTTCCAACAGTGATATTAACTATTAAGCACCCCCCGGATACTAAAAATAAATAAGTTTGGCCAAATGACTACCCAGCAGCTCACTACAGGTATGCATGGGTCCCCAGCCCTCCAGACCCACCTTGATGATTTCAACGAGCTGGTCCACCCCGCTGTCCCCGGGGAAGATAGGCTGTCCCAGCAGCAGCTCTGCTAGCACGCAGCCGGCGGACCAGATGTCGATGTTGGATGTGTAGTCGGTGGCGCCGAAGATGAGCTCGGGGGCGCGGTAATACCGTGAGCAGATATAGGACACGTTGGGCTCGCCGCGGACTAGCTGCTTGGCACTGTGAGGAGGAAGAGGAGGAGGAAGGGGCGCCGGGGTTGAGGAATGTCAATCTTAATCCATTATTCAACCGTCTGACAGATATGCACAGAGACAGTCAAGATAAAGAGTAAGGAATACACAAGTCATGACATATTGACAGCAAAGAAGAACACAACACGAAACTCAGAAATAGAGCCCCTGCCATCAAGGAAAGTCCAGATGGGAGCGGACAGGGAAAGATCCATGGGCTCGGCCTCCTACTGACCTGCCAAAGTCACAGAGTTTGAGGATGGCGGTCTCCGGATCCACCAGCAGGTTCTGGGGCTTGATGTCTCTGTGACACACGCCCTGGGAATGGATATAAGCCAGGCTGCGGAACAGCTGGTACATGTATACCTGAGGGAGGGAGGGGGACACGGAGAGGAGAGCCAGTCAGTGTTTAACAATTTATATAGAGCCGGTTAAAATACGAGGTGTGCCAAGCCAGGCAGGCAAATGAGCATTCATGGTTGGGAGCTCCATAATGGCTGCTCTCCTTTTCTCATGTACTCAAGTGTGCTCATAACTCGCTGTGCAGGCTCTGACACATGGTGTACTGCAGGACTTAGGGGGATAATGGCCTCTCCCAAGGTGGAGGTCGAGGAAAAAAAAAAAAAGAAAGGCATGAACAACCACGGCCTGCTCTGGTAAGCGATTGTATTGGAACCCTGCAGCGCAGGCTAGAGTTTGTAATAATGGTCATTTGAAGAAATGGAAATTTCAATCCTGAGGTCAATTACCGCATTAACTATGAAAATAAATAAATTGTGATTTATAACCATCAAACAAATTCTAATAGGGTGCGAGTGTATCAATGCAACACGATGCAAATGCCTCGTCATTTACTATGAACCATGTTGTCACATCGTGTGGTTGGCTTCTAAAAAAGGAAAATCCAGGATGGATGAAAATACAATGATCTTTCAAATTAAGTCAACATTTTATTTTGACTCACAACTCATTGTTGTGAGTCAAAATACAAAGACCCAAAATGTTCAAAGTTAACTGTACAGTCGTATCGTTCGTCTGTGGTAGAGAGAAGGTAGGACATCCTAATGACGAATCATTACACCATCAACACCACCATTATAACCCACACCACCAAACCCAGGGGACAGCAGGGACCGATTACAAACTTTTTGGAGAAACAGGGAGGCAACCGGAGGGGGTGGGGAGTATCGCAGGGGGTAGTGGGGGTTAAGGGATCAGTGGGGGAGGGAGGAGTATCTCTAGGCCCACTGTAATGAAACCCCAAGGCCAAGGGAACAGCGCTCGTGGGAGATCAAAGGACGGTGCAGGTATAGGCGGGGAGGAGGGGGCTGGGGGTCAGTGCATATCAACCTCACAGGGTAACAGAAGGCTGATGCGGGGAAATGGACCATGCGACAGCCTAAATGTCCTCTCCTCTGCTGCAAGCGTAGTAAACAGCCGTGCACGTGCCCACCGAAACGCACGCGACAACCACCCTTTCGAAGTATTACAAACTAAGTATCATGGGACCACGTGGCTTTCATAATCCTAGAACAGTGAGCTTTTGACCAAAAAAAAAAGGAAAAAAAGGTCGTACTTTGACCATTTACTACAACTTCAGGCCAAGAATGAACCGTGCCCCTTCCAGTCTCTATTGATCTCTCTTCAAGAGCAATTTGAGTGCATCAAAGAGATCCAAGCATTAGAGAGCGACCTCACACCCGGTTTACAACAGAGGCCAATACTGCAGAGGAGCAAGCTGAAGGTAAACTCAGCCCACTCGATCAGCCTGCCTACCTTGACGTAGATAATTGGGATGGTGGTCTTGGCTTTGTTGAAATGCCGGGCCACTCTGTACACCGTCTCCGGGACGAAGTCCAGCACCAGGTTCAAATATACTTCATCTTTCTAGACGGTGGGGGAAGCAACAACAGGCAGTCAATAGTGTTCAGAGAATACAGAGGCACACCATGCATTAATATAGTATATAATGATACGTTGTCACCAATCCCTGCGTTGGTTAAAACGGGCAACAGAGCAACTACCAGTGCGCTGACATTACACACAACCCCAATCCAGTTCTGCCATTTCCACTTGGGACTTTGACAGTACATGATTTGGTGTATATATTATATATTATTTGCGAGTGTTGTGCTGAAATATGTATACACATTATTAATTATCTGCTTTTCTTGCTAGCGTAATCATTTTCCTTTGGAGAGTACACGGCTAACTTAGACAGACTGACGGACATTAATTTAAGCTAAAGCTGCGTCTTGCACATAAGTCGCATATCAGTAACAATCAGACCCTTGAGTCACACAATGTAGCTTATTAGGCCCAGCAAGTTTGGTAGATATACAGAAATTCTTTTTTTAACAGAGTTTAGGGATTGAGAGGGAGAGTTTCATTAAAAAGTAAATGACAAAATAAAACACTCATCACAAACCAACATTACACAGAGGGCTACAAATTTTCACTATCAACTTAAAGTGATTATGAACTCAGTGAGGCGATGTTATGAATCACAATTGTGAGTCACAGACCGGGTGTGTCTCCCCCCACTTCCAGGCCCTAGCCATAATGAGTCAGCCCAAACACACCTTCTCTCCGCTGGAGTAGAAGAAGTACCGTAGTCGGACGATGTTACAGTGGTCCAACTTCCTCATGATCTGTAGTTCCCGGTTCTAGAGCCACCGGAAGAAAAGGGGGAGGGGGGGGGGGGGGGGAAGAAAGCAGAGTATGAGTATTCCTTGCTCACAAGATGTTTCCTTTTTACAACCGGAGTCATTTCCATTAACCTCCAGAGTAGGGGGTGAAAGAAGCTGCTTGGTAAGCAGCTCCCTTCAGAACTTCCAGTATGTTGTAAACATCCAGAGTGACCCGGCTCGTCTGACCTACCTTAAAACGCTTGTCTTGGAGAACCTTCTTGATGGCCACCATTTCCTGGCTGTCGATGAGGCGGGCCTGGTAGACGACGCCGAAGGAGCCATTGCCAATGACTTTGATGTCAGTGTAGGACACTTCCTGTGGGCGATCCGGACCTTGGCCGGGGGTGGCTACCACTGTCGTCACCTTGCCACTGTCTCCTGTTGAAAGAAGGTGTAAACAAACACAGTTAAAACGTTCAAAGGATTTTCCCCCTTGGGTTACAATATGGGCCTCATAATTACACCTCTTACGTATTTTGTTCATGTGGTTTTGTTCTTAGGAAATTTGTTCAACAACTTTCTGATATTCGCTGGTTGCAATAGAAACCCTCTCTGATCCACAATTGTGGGACTTTTCAGGGCATGAACTAAAGCCCTCTTTGAAGGAACTCAGGCATGCAGCACATGGATGTTTAACCACATAATTATTTTGGGGAAATCCAAACTCTTTTCAAACCCTTTCTTGTTGTCTTGTGTGGACCAGCGGTGGCAGGATTTTTTTTTTTTTTTTAACAATGTCCCCGGGGGGATGGAGGCTCTAAACAACAGCAACAAGCAATTCTCACTTCATCCCAGTGACAGTGACCTCAGCAGCAGTAGCTCCTCGACAGTCACAGCCCTGCAGCTGGTAATAAGCGCCTGATTCTTCCCACAGCACTTCACCCCGCCGCCTCTGGGGAGAAAACCCACTCGGCGGCTCAATCTGGGCCCGAGCTAGGCTGCGCACCCTTGAACTCTGACGCGGCCTCCAGCGGCCCCATTCCAATAGTTTCACCATGCAGCAGCCACTGTGTTAAGACGAGGGCGTCGTGAGGTAATTACGTGGATTATAGCAAAAGGCGGCAGGCAAGGCACTTCAGAGATGACTGCATTGGAAGGGAAGGGAGGAAGAAAGAAAAGGGTGTGTTTTTGAGCAGTGAAACGGGATCCCTGTCTGCACTTATGTTCGACCTTGTGGCAGGTATGATCCGTGCTCCGGATTCAACAGTGAGTGACAGTTCCAGTTAGCGCCACACAGTAGATCGATATATCTGGGAGTTTGGTGTGTTGCACACACGTGGAGGGTTGGGAATGATCTGGCACGCGTCACTAAGGGGTGGGGTTGGTGGTGGAGGAGCAGAGAGGCGGGCCCTTGCCAAGCAGCTTGTCAGAGCCTGTGGTGTGACGGCATGGACAGTAGTGGCAGCACACCTTAAAGTTCACCCATAGTCCATCCGCCTGTTCCAACAAGACGCTATAGTAGTTTTGCCCGATAGCATCTAGTTCATCAGCAGAATCCATTTCCGTTAACGCCACAGTGTAGGCACTTTGAATGGTGCCTGCTGACTGAAACAAAAAGTTATAAACTGAACACATTCAATGGTTTGAAGGCCTTTTCTTTATCAGTTGCCCCATTTGTAATCTGTATTAAGCAAAATGGTAATGCACTACCAGCTTTCTTTTTATTACTGACGGGAATCATGACTGTAATTCTAAAATGATAGTGTTTTTTTTTTTTTTTTAAATGACCAAGACTAATGGCTCATGCACTAGGCTCCAAGGGTTCTCTCTTAATCAATCAAGAGTAATACAAGTGAGGTCACAATCTTTATCCTGGCCGGCCCTAGTCAATAAAAACAGAATAAAACAAAGACTAAAAAAAAATCACTTTCCCATGCCCTACCAACAGCATTCATTTAAGAAATAGTGGATATAATACACAGTCCCATCTCTGAACCTGCCTCCTCATAAACGTTGATGTCCTAACGTTGGACAACATTCGTAGTGCAAGTCACCGCAGGATGCCGTTGCCATTGCAGCTCCGCAGCATCACTCTTCTTCAATCTTTATCAACAAGTTGAGTCAGAGGGGACTGCATTAAATATAGAGCCGCCATGGCATGATAGTCCTTTGAATAATGAATGTAAAGATGAGCACTCTGACCAGCTGCGAGAGAGGTGCTTTGGTTTTTTGTGGAAGTTAACGCAAACCTGACGTCTAGCAGAAACATGGCGGGAGAGAGAGATGGGAGTGATTGAAGTCCCGCCCAGGAGTCTATTTTCGTTTTAGTCATGGGATGTATATTGTGTTCAGTTTCTTTGGTGAATGGTTTCTAGGAGGCGTGGTGGAATATGAATTGATAGTGAGGATTAATCTTTCCTGAAAGAGGTCAAGAACCTGATGCATATTGATGAAAGCTCTTAGTCCATAACAGATGTTTTTCGTGTGTACCCGTGTCCCTGCTCAGAGACGACAAATTATGGTAAAGTGCAAACCTAGCTATTTATCTGGCATTAATGATTTACTACCAACCGAGTTTTACACACAGTTGTACAAAAAAAAACCCTCTACTGTAGGAGCCCAGACTGCCATGGCTATTTTAGCAAACATTGAGATTGCCCAAATGTTTTAACATGTATGGGTCAGTGAGTTTATTAGAAAACAAACACCAAGATGTTAGCAAAAAGACAATAGTGAACGACATTACAATCTACATCCGGGTCTCACGCTATGAGACACATCCTCACACGCAACTCAAAAGTCACAACTTTGACCGAGTAGTCTTCTCAATAAGTAGCGAATGCTAGCATGTGACAATTCATGGATTTATTCTGCCAACTGCATACATATCTAGACTTTCTAGGGACACATCCAGGTGTGAGCGTTGCAAGCAGCACTAAGCTAGCTGATACTGTCCAAACAGCAGACAGAGCAGAACTTTAACTACCCTGTGTACATTTTATCTTGTACCTTCCCTCTGGAACATTACGTTTCAGGCTGCAAATAAACTCTTAGCTTTCCCCCCTATTATTACTTTCCCCCCCAATGAGTCTAATCCTTTTCCCCAAGCCCCACTCAGTGTAGGGGCATCCCCTGTTTATCGTAATGATTGTCAGCTCATTTATGAGCTCAAGGCTATGGATGCATATGTTCCAATAATGCCATTTGATATTGACACAACATATTGGACTTAAAGAGTGTACTCTATCAGAGTGTATAGAATACAATACTCCCTGGGCCTTATCACATACATAGCATGTTTCCCAATCAACGCACATTGAACTGATCTGTACCAACCAGGATGATGTGCTAAAGATCCCCCACTAACTAACACTTCAAGCCTATGACCCTGAGACGGGGATAAGGTATTGGTGGATCTCCCACTCTCTAGGCTGTGTTTGGCTCAGCTGATAGGCACAAAGATAAAAAGGGATTGGAAAAAGATGGTTAAAGAAAATAAAATTTATAAGTAAAAAATGTATCCATCCATCCATATATACATAAACACCCAACCACTTTCCTGATACATTTTTCAATCATTCTTCAATATCGGTCAGTTACTAAAAAATGGCCAGCACCTGTTCCAAGTCATCGCATTTTCTATAAATTACATGTAACATTATCGATCTATCCATAAACGCACCAACACAATTTCAAATTCTTCTTCGATATTGGTCAGTTACTATAAATTGGTCAGTGCCTGTTAAAGTCCCCAACTAATCAATTGATCTCTGATGAGGCTCCATCAGTTCATCTATGTTATAGCAGAACTTCCTGGGGGGGGGGGACGTCACAGATTCTGGGCCGGAAACACAAAAAACTGAGGACCCTTTATTTATTTAATTCAAGATATTCCACAGACAAAAAATAATTTGCGTACGTGGATGAAGCGTTCAGAACGTCATTTAACATATTTATTTTCTACAGCGGCCAGTCTACATGTTATTAATTTGACACAGTTAGACATATTTTTTATAGTATTCTACTACTGTCCGAATTTATGTTTGTCAATTACAGATCAGGCAGCATGTTTGGTCGAAACCAATATAAATGAGAGACCTGTGCTCTGTGATCAAAGTTGTCATCTTACCATCAAGTCAGATTTGTAAGATGACAAGTTAACTACCTGACTCAAATTCTTTTTTCATTAGATTCCCCTTTGAGGGGGATTGGAGGGAGATGAAAAATAGCAATAAAAAAACAAGTCGTTTTGGTTGTCTGGTTGAAAGGCCACGGGTAACTACAATAAAACGTTTGGTATCTTGCTAATGATTGTTTCCATTTATAGTTACATTGGCAACAAACTAAGATTTACTGTCATGAATTTAAACATCCAGCCCCTCAGCTGGTGTGTGTGTTGTGTGTGTTGTGTGTGTATAGTACATTTTGGAAAGGAAAACCTGAACAAAATACATTTCAGCTTTTAGTTCATTTCTTTGATTAAGCAAGCAAGCATCTAGTTTTGGAAATTAACAAATCAAGGATAAACTGATTGACAGATACACTTGGAAAGTTGGAGGACGCTGAAGCTTGCATAAACTATGGTTGTATTATCGTGTAGGTATTTAGGTTAACCGCACTCAGAATCAACTCCATACCCAACCCCATAACTAGTAAGGGGAAGGTTCATTATGGCAGCTATAGCATGTCTAGGAAAAGGCTTCCAAGGCAATGTCTGGGTTGGGGACGACGCCTTATAGTTAGTTTTCAGGTCAACCCCTTCTGTATCGCTTTCAGGCTGGGTATGAATTGTCACAAGACCCACATAATCGTTACACTTTCAGGTCGAAACTTGCTTTTATGTTAGTTTTTGTGCTACAGTACAGCATTTTTTCAGGAATGTTAACGGTGTTATAATCCAGTCCACACGAGAAGCTAACGCTAAGGTATGCTATAGCTCTGGTCTCAGACGTCCCTTACCGAAAAACACATCTAAGCTATCGTTAGCCAACTATCTCACTAGCTAACTTATATTAGCAAACTAGTATTGGTTATAGCCGAGTAGGCTGGCTAGCTAGCGTTAGCTTCACCGTAGCACACGGATCGTTGGTTGGCAAACGCTCAGCCTCAACATTATAAAATGTTGAAAACTACATTTAAGGTCACAACACAATATTTGCTACTGACATTTTATCTACTTTGTATCGTTACATTACACAAATCATACATACTGGATAGTTTCAAATTCCCGAAGCTCGTCGAACTGCTTCCACTGGCCTGTGAAGCCCCAGTTTTTCCTGCCGAGCTTCCTCCGGCTACTGCCGATCCGGCACTGGGTGCAGCAGCTCCGATAGCTCCTGGAGGCTCAGCAAATGAGCTGGTCCTGGGCCGCCCACTGCCGCTCATATTTGTGAAAACTAATGCCGGGGCAGGGGGTACTCCTTATAAAGAGCCAGGCAGGCACAGACTGAACCTAAACTATTATTATCATAAGATTCGATACAAATTAAGCTACACTCACAGCGTTCTCTACAGGTAACTCTTCTCCCCTTTCTTCCTCTGTGGAGCAGTGATGGTGGGGGTGGGGGGGGGGGGGGAGGCGGACAGGGACTTGACGCAACAACAACGTGAACGTCGGTTTGACTCATGGATAATGTAGTCAACCAATTCTGAAGGAGCCAAGCAGTAAACAAGTTCAAATTATTTATAAAATCGTACCCATACCGACTGCAAAAGTGCGATTCACAAAAAAAAACAGGACTGTGAGTGAATTAAAAAGTGTGTTACTATCAGAGACAAGAGTTATTGTAGACAACTATATAACTTTCCGTCTAAAATAAGATATATCGATATCATGACATGTTTTTATATTTAAAGGGCATTATTTATTATTAAAAAAGAATAACCAGAAATTCCCACAGCAAAAATTGTGTCAATGTAAATGTCAAAGAAAACTACAAGATCCACAACCCGAGTGAACGATAAATGATTGTCAGATTTTCTGTCCAATCACAGCTCCCGAAAAGTCGAGCACTACTGCATTTGGGCGGAGCGATTTATCACAAGAATGGAGGCGAACGGCGGGCAAACGTTTAATTTCATGCATTGAAATGTGATTTAATACTAGCGTATTTTAAACTATCTGCTCCCAAGGTTGTGATAGGAGGTCTGCGTATCGAGAAAGAAACGCTCGGGTGAAGTGCGAGTGACGAGCACACGAGGGATAGTCCAACGAGAGTAAATGAGAGGTAAGAAAAAAGAAGGGCCCATCCTAGTAGCTGTAGACTCGCGGAGAAAATTGGGTAGCGCCGCCTGACGACCGCCGTGCGCCGGGGAGCTACTCTCAGGAAATTGCGGTGCCGAGTAAAAGGTTTCAATATCGGAAGGAGCGCCGCCAACAGCTCTGTCTTTGCCATCGCATACTTCAAGCAATAGCAATGAGGTACATTTGTAGGTGAATTAACATTATTAGTAATACTTGCTCGACTCCTGCATCGGTAATACAAGACATTCGTGCATCGTGGATTCATTTTGATGCCTCTTATAATTCAGTACCAAGTGTTTATTTACAAACGAGACGTGGAATATCACCTGTATCATGAATAACGTTAGGATGGCCGCGGTCGGCCATATATTACCCCACCCGATGGACTAATTCGTAGTCAGAAGTCCGTTTGTATGCAATTCAACAGACTACTCAAACTTATGGACACAAAACTAGGTTCACGTTTAAGTAAACCGCACCAAGGCAAAACATTCCCTTCATGACCAACTTCTTCAAGACATCCTAAACACGAGCTACGCAGCGATGACTGAGCCAGGGGAAGACGCGGAGGGTGTTTACGTGGAGCACCAGTACATGTGCAGCGAGTGCCACGAGCTCTTCAACACCCTGGAAGATGTGCTGGTGCACCAGCAGATCCACAACGGGGTTGAGGGTGATGGGGAGCAAGAGGTGTCCATCCAGGACATGACTGAGATGGAGGAGACCCAGCAGTACCAGTGCCTGGAGTGTGGAGCTCTTCTGGTGAATTCCGATGAACTACTGCAACACCAGGAGATGCACATGAGGGAAGCGGGGATGGAGGTGGAGCACCAGGGTAAGGGACATAATAGTTGGGTTTGATTAATTATTCATGTCTGTTAGGATTTTGTGGTGTCATCAATTCTTTGACCTAAGACGAGGACGACATTTTCGGGGGTATCTGAGAGTATGTCATTTTTGAGGTTTTAGCTGACATTTTTTACACATTTCAATTGATTCAACATTCTATGTTGGTTTTTTTTGTTGCTTGTTTATAAGTGTATGAGTTCATCGTTTTCCTGACCTGAAACTCGTATTCCAGTGCAGTATATTCTTAGGCATGTTTGTTCCCTCAGAGCTCTGTGAGGTCCTGGAGACAGACGAGGCGGGAGCAGAGGACTCCGGGCCGGTCAAGTACCAGTGTCTGGACTGCCTGGCTCTGTTTGACTCCCCTGATGTCTGGCTGGAACACCGAAACAGCCACAGCAGAAGTACCACACACAGCAAAATGGTGACCGCCGTAAGGACAGCACACATGCCCATGTTGTACTCGGCTGCACACATGAGTGTATTTTTTTCTTTTGTCTTTAGGAAGAAAAAAGCTCAGTGCAACATGATGAGGAAAAATGTATTGTTGCCCTGGGTAGTCAAGTTTCTCTTCTCCTCTTTGCTCTAGGAGTACGTGCTGCAATCCGATGGGACCATCACTCTATTGAACAGTGTCCAGAACTATGTGTTGAGCGACCAGCAAGCAGAGGAGATCCTAGCTCAGGTAAGCTTCTCCCATTTGGCTCATGGTGCGGGGGAGTTGACGATGTTCCAGAGACATTGACTTTGTTTTCCTTTCCCTCAGGTTCTCACCCAGCAGCAGCAACAGCAGCTACAGCAGCAGCAGCTACAACAGCTGCAGCAGCAGCATCAAAGACAACCGAAGAAACGACAGATTATGTCCAAGCCGCCGAACGCCGCCATGCTGTCCGCCGTCTCTCCAAGCCTTGGCTCGGCCACCATGCACCTGCAGATCCTCACGGCCCAGGCGCTGGCGGACGGCTCCACCACGGGCAACACGCTGCGCACCAAGACACTGCCGCCCCTGCTGTCTGCCCTGGGGCCGGGCTCCTCAGGGAAGTTGGGGCTGCTGGACAACGGCCTCCAGAGGTTCGAGATAAGGCTTGCCCCGGGCATCCAGGGGGACGCGCAGGAGCAGCAGCAGCAGCAGGCAGAGATGGTGGTCATCCACCCCTATGAATGCTCCGAGTGCTCCCTGCTCTTCCAAACCCCGGAGGACTTCCTCCAGCACCAAGGGGAGCACTTCCTAGGTCAGGACAAGGAGAGCGGCGAGGCGGGAGTCATGAGCGGCTTCGAGGAGCTGAGGTCGAGGGAGGACGCAGAGAGGACGGACGAGTCCCGCTTGAGGCTCGCTGAGAAGAGGAACGCCATCTGGGCCACGCCCCAGCAGTGCGAGCTGTGCAACCGCACCTTCACCTCGGCCAACCGGCTGGCGGCTCACAAGCGCGTGCACGAACAGGGGACGCACGAATGCCCCGAGTGCGACAAGGTGTTCAAGAAGGCGACGTCACTGCAGACGCACATGCGCACACACTCTGGCGTGGCCAGGTACCTCTGTGTGGACTGCGGGCACGGCTTCACCACCGAGATGACGCTCATCATGCACAGGTACACGCAAGGCATTAAAGGCCCCCCACACTCGTCCTTTGAAGTTAAGGAAGCGCAACACACTGCAGTGGCGGAGCCCCCCTGTACGGGATTACAGTGCAGACCGTGGTGGGCCCCAAAAGAGAGGTTCCTCCATGTTGATTTATCCCCCTCGTTTTCTACTTTCTTCTTAACAGGAAGTCCCACATCGCCGACCCCTTACACAAGTGTCAGGTCTGCAGCAAAACCTTCACCAACATGACCAAGTTCCTCTACCACCGCCGCACCCACCTCAATCGAGACCCGTCTGCCCGGCCCGCCCCCATTGCTTCGGTAAGAAATCGAATATGTCCGTCCTTATTCTGTACTCACGACGCATGGCATCCCCTTCAAGCATGTTTGTGAATGATGGGCCATGAATACGTTTGCAGAGTGTAGCACAGAGGGAGGCTGTAAATAAAGCACCGTCGTGGGAATAATGGAGGGAGATGCACCATAATTCAGTGAAGCATCTTTAACTTTGTTGTGCCACCAGGATGAACATGAATCCTCAATGTTGTGATTGTCCTCCACCAAGTTCCCTTGCAAAATTCATCCCCGTCTTCCATTTTATATTGGACACATCTGTTTCTAACCAGATCACTTCATGATAAGGCGCTCGTACAACTATTTTACTATGCTCTTGAAGGAAGGACCAAACGCTGGAGGTAGGGAACCTTGTATTACGTTGAGATGTAACCATCAACCTTTGTTCATCTTGAAGGAGTTGGCCCCCAGGAGGGCGTCCCTGTCGGCTCTGACCATCTTGCAGAGGGCCAGAGAGAGGAGGGAGGCCGCCAGAATCCTGGAAGAGCCAAATGAGCACAATGACCTCCTTGCTCCTCTCACAGACGAGCAGATGCAGCAGATGGAGGAGGAAGGGGGTCAGGAGGAGGGAGGCGAGGAGGAGAAACGGGAGGGAGGCGGACTCCTCGCTCTCTCCTCAGCCTCCAGCAGCCTCCTCCAACAAGCAGCCACCGAGGTGGGCTTGGTTGACCATCCCGCCCCCGAGTGGCGATTCTTTCTGCGCGTCCTCTGAGTCGCAGGACCCAGCGGCGGCCCCTGCCCCTCCGGCTAGCGCCCCCGACAAGGGGGCCTTCTCGTGCCGCTCCTGCCCCAAGACTTTCTCCTCCCCACTGCAGCTCGCCAACCACCGCCGCAAGTTCCACGTCCCGGAGCGCAGCTTCGTGTGTGGCGTCTGCTCCAAGTCGTTCAAGAAGCAGATCCACATGCGCAACCACCTGCGCACGCACACGGGGGAGCGGCCCTTCCAGTGCTCGGACTGCGGCAAGACCTTCTCGTCGCTGGCCAACCTCATGCGCCACAGCCTCATCCACTCTGGCGTGCGGCCGTACCGCTGTGACGTGTGCGAGCGCACCTTCTCCCAGTCGTCCAACCTACGGCAGCACAGCCTGCTGCACGACGCCCCCGCCAAGCTCACCTGCCCCGACTGTCCCGCCGTCTTCGCCGGGCCCTCCAAGCTGGCGGCGCACCGCTACACGGCGGCTCACCCCGGGGCCCCGGCGCCCTTCCCCTGTCCGCACTGTGAGTCGGGCTTCCTGACCCGCAGGCAAAGGGACCTCCACTGCCTGGAGCAGCATGCCAGCCTGCTGGAGGCCGGGGCCCTGCTCGGCACCGAAGACCCCGCCGCCGCAGACGCGGGGTCCGGGGCCTCTTCCGCCCACACGGCTGAGGAGGGGGAGGCCGGGGGGTCGTCGGCACTGGTGCGGGGACCGGGAGGGCTGGACTGCAAGATCTGTGGGAAGAAGCTCAACTCCTTCCCCAACCTGAGGCTCCACCGGCTGAGCCACCAGGTGGCTGGGCCCGGGCGGCCGCGTGCCGGCACCGGAGGAGGAGGCGGCGGCAGCGGCGGTGGCGGCACCGCAGGCGGCAAGCGTCCCAAAGCCCACCAGTGCCCCATCTGCGGCAAGCTGTTTGTGTCGTCGTCGGCCGTGGCGCTGCACCAGAGGGTGCACACGGGCGAGCGGCCCTTCCCCTGTCAGGTGTGCGGCAAGCGCTTCCGCCAGAACACGCACCTGCGGGAGCACCTGCGCACGCACTCGGGCGAGCGGCCGTTCCGCTGCGAGGTGTGCGGGAAGGGCTTCATCCAGAGCATGCACCTGGCGGAGCACCGGCGCACGCACACCGGGGAGCGGCCGCACGCCTGCCCGCAGTGCGGCAAGGCCTTCAAGACTTTCTCCAACCTGAGGAACCATAAGAAGACCCACGCTCGGCAGCAGAAGCTCCAGGAGGCCGCCCAGGTGCCCATGGAGACTAGCTCTGCTGTGTCGCTGGTGGACGGCAGCGCTGTGGAGCTGTTCAATGGACAGCCTCAGATCATCCAGATCCAGGCCTCCGACGTGCAGCAGGTCGGCTCCTCACTGGGCTCTTGTGAATTGTAACTGTGATGTGGATAATACTTAAATACTTGATGTCTGTAAAATCGCTTTGTTTCATCATATCCCTACTGTAGCCCATATTGACCCATCTCTTTGCCCTCCTCCTTCCTTTCAGGCACAGGGCACACCTACCATCATGTGTAATGAATTTGGAGAGACCATCGCCATCATAGAGACAGCGGAGGGAGGAACCCTAGCGCTGGAGCAGGCCCTGGAGATCTACCACACAGCGCTGGAGAACGGCCTCACCATGGACACGGTCACCGTGGAAGGCCTGCAGCTGCTTTGAGGCCCAAAGCATGTTTCAGACTGACTAGTCTCCAGCTAAAGGATAAGGCTGTTCCAGAATCACTACTTGAAGCCAAAGGAGAAAGTGACATTACCAGGGCCAATAGTACTCCCCCAAATGATTGACAATCACAAATGTGCTGAGCTGATAGATCTCCGGTCAACAACTCAGTTTACTAATAGTTGACATTTCATATTGAATGCACATTTAAATCTGAAGAATATTAGCTGTCACTTATGAGGAAGTCTTGTTTGTTTCACTTGATGTTGATGCCAAATTTGTTCCTTTTTTTTTTTTTTACTTTTGGTTGATCTTCTGGAAGTGTGGCTTGAATATATGTAATCTATTGTAAATAGTGGAATAAATTGTTTTGAAGAATCTTTCTCAATGTTTCCTGTGTCTGTTGAAATAATCTTGAACTGCTATGCTAAGGGATTCCAACACACACGCTGTTTGATGTACTAGTTTTACAGAAAATATGACTAACACCTCTGGATTACGCTAACGCTAATTTGTCTGTGACATAAGACCCATTTAGGCTTGCAACTTAAGTAGATAAATGGGATCAGTTTCTCGAATCATTTAGTGTTGACATGTTATAGCAAATCCCATCTCAAGTTACGAGATCCAAGTGATGTCTTAGATGGGCTTCCTTTATCTCACAAGCAGCCAAGGAAGACTTAACGTTTACTTCAATGATCCATGAACCAAATATGTGATTCTTACTGCAACATTAAGCAGAAAATGTTTACTTGAACCATTCAGTTTATATCCCAACTAATCGTTGCAGCCTTAATACCCATTATGTCTTTATGCAATTGAGAACTGAATTGAGTAATGGAATCAACTGAAGAAAATCGTATAATAAATGATTTATATAAACTTGAATGATTAAATTTTAATGCAACAGTAAAACAACCAAATATGACAGGAGTTGAACATCTACTTTATTTGTATACTGAAAGGTACAGATACAAACTTAAATTATTCATATAAATTCCTCTCGCTTACTGTAGCAGCAAAACAAGGAGCATAATACAAAAAAAAATTAATATTCACTTTTTTTTCCCTCCATACCATGTCTAACCTTCAGTGATGGGCATCTTTAAATTCAACGTATATTCAATGACACATTTTTCCTCAATATAACGAGTCTACTGACTCTACAGTAATTATGTACAACACAACCCAGTCTTGCACAAAGACAACCGATATACTATACCCTTACCAACCCTCTTTGATTAATTACCCTTGCCCTACTTCCCCCAGTTTCTCTCCATCCATCCCGATGGCCGTGCATGGAGACTGCAATAAAGTGACAAAGGAAGGAAGGAGAGAAGGAACAAGGAGGAGGGTGGAGGAATACAAGCAAAGGGATGAAGCAAGGTTATAAAATCCAACTTAATAGTGAGGGAGTAAAAAGAATACAGGGTTGTCAAAAAAGACATGACTTATTACTCTTTTAAAAAGGAATCCAAGGTCCCACGTTTAGTTGATTTTTTTTTTCCTTTGTGACAATCAAGAAAACAAGTGCACCACAGGTCCTATGTTGAGGTGAGGGCCACCGGATGAAAGACTAAAATGAAGGGTTTGTGTAAGTGTCCTCACACACCTGCCTCAAAACTAGCTCTAGAAATTAACGGTTGGTCACAATTAGAATAATATCCGTCAGTTAAAAAGGACCAGGTTTTACTTCAATGACACAGAGTATTAAAAACAAGAGAAGTACAACAAAACTGAAGTATAATGATAATATTGAATAAAAACTGGTAATAAAATTGCTTGGCAACAGGAGGGATTAAGGCTGGGTAACCCCAACCTCCTTTATATATGGATTTGTGGTTGAGGCAACTAATAGGATTCAGTCCAGCTGCGAACAGGATGTGCCTTTTTGACTGGGGCCCACAGTCTTCCTTCATGGCGAGCGAATGAGGCACAGGAATGCTTGCTTTCCTAGTTACTGGCATCTGCTGAGGTCAACCACGGGAAGGGGTGATTGATGTCGGTTGGCCGTGATGAAAATGACGAAGATAATGATGATGGCACCGACAAAAATGTCCACATAAGAATCGGCCGTTTGGTTTGAACAGACCTCCCCCGAATGTCTACAGTTAAGCAATAAATTGGGGCGAAAAGAACTCCATGAAAGGGCCATTCTGAACCGTCCCCATAGCAACGGGTTATCTCATCCAATGAAAAGGTCCCCAGCCGGTGAGGGCCCAGCCCCCATAATGTCCAGCAGTGACAAACGACACACACACACACACACACACACACACACACACACACACACACACACACACACACACACACACACACACACACACACACACACACACACACACACACACACACACACACACACACACACACACACACACACACACACACACACACACTTTGTTCCTCTCCTGCAGTCTGTCGCTGCTTGGTAATTATTTATAGTCTAAATAAAAAAGAAAACTAGTTTAACAGACTAAAACTACTGACTTCTTCCACAGTCTTGAAAAGGGGCCACAAGAGCCTGTAAGTCGCGGCCATGGCCCCCATTGCTTCAGGGCCAGACGAGGTCGAGGTGAACACAATGGTCTGCAGTTAACTGGCTTCAATGGAAGCCTTATCCAAGGTTGTTCATACAAACAAGAGTGCTGAATCAACTGTGGAAATACAAGTCCACAGGGTGTAGTGTGCGTGTGAGGTTATGTGTGGGTGGTTCTGTGTCTGTGTGTGCATCATGGTATTGTGTTTTTTGTGCCACTGGCATCTCACATGTAAATCTTTTTTGGTACAGGGCTTATTAACGGCTCAAATGGATCAATGCCCGTCGTTGTACACCTTAATGCGTGTCCTCTCCTTTGAAGTTGGCCACCGAGGATGTAAAGATGGAGGAAGGGACCAGAGGAGAGGTGAAGAGTGCGACCTCTGAAACACCCCAGTGGTGGCGGGAAGGGGGGGCAGGCTGGGTGGCGGTGAGGCATGACTCTGACCGTCGCTGATTGCTCCGACAAATCGAAAGAAACAAATCCCTCCCTCAGCTTCCCTCATCTGGAGGAGTCCTGGGACTCCCGGGGATCTCCCGGGCTGTGCTCTCCTGGTCGCTCCCCGTCCACGCCCCCCGGCTCCCCCCCTCCTCTCCTCCACCGCCTGCCCCGGACCCTTCTCCGGACTGGGAGCCAGAGGGCCCAGGGAGGGAAGGCATGGAGTCCGGACCCCCGAGGCCGGAGACCTCGGAGGGGGCGGCGGTCTGCATGATCTTCTGCCTCACCTCCCGGATCTTCAGCTGCAGGCACACCTTGGTGGGGAAGATGTCCGAGTAGCGCGTCTGGAAGGCAGCGGTGGCCTGGGCTGTGAGGGGAAGGCAGCGGTCAGCTCGGCTCTCTACATATCTGCCACGTGTGCAACCGCTCTTTGTACTTTGTTAATTAGAGCGATCCCGGCATAACGTTGGACGAGGTAGCCGTTCTAACACATCGCAAATAAATAAAAATGTGGTTGTTTAGCAGACACCTTTATCCAAAATGACTAAGAGTGACTTTCTCTTTTCGTATTATATAATGTGCGTTAGGAATCCATTTTTTTTTATTTCTCTGGACCAGCCTGCGCTACCTGAAGGGAAGAAGCCGTGCTCCTGAAAGAGCTGCATGACCAGAGCCCTCCTCTGGTCCAGGGTGCGCCTCAGAGACGAGTAGGGGACCTTATCGAACTCCAGCTCCCCCAGGATGTCCTCCCCGTCCGTGCCTGGGGAGAGAGCTCGTGTTATGGGTGGGATCAAGGTCAGCCTGGCCTGTGGTTTGTGTGTGCGTGTGTGTGTGTGTTTTCCTGTGGCTAGGAATCACAGGGCGGGTATTTTGAATATACAAGACCTTTATGAGACCTTCTAAATCCTTTTAAAATCGATCAAATTCCTGCTTCTCATGTTGTCTGAATTGGTTTCCCTGGTAGACTTGAAACGTCCGGATGTCCTTACCTGGCCGGTCGAAGGTGAAGATGTCTCCCTCACACTTGGCGGCGCTCTTGGGGGTGTTGGGCTCCGAGCTGCAGCTGGAGCGGCGCCGGCTCTTCCTCTTCGGAGACACCGGGTCCTCCGTGGACGAGTCCAGGTCTGGGGGGGTGGAGGGGACAGACAGCAGAACCCTCTCAAACCACATCCCACACCCAATGCAAAACTCTTGACTTAAACATGGGAAACTGTTGCGGTTTAGTACAGGATTCACCACAGTGCTCATGGTACTCCCTACTCCAAGACCCCATCAGTCTACGCAGTGAGAGTCCACAATGATCCCCCCGGGTCAAGAGGACTGGAGCGCTCCGGCCTCCAGGCCAAACCCAAAGCCATTCAACACGTGGAGTGAGGAGGTCCATCAGCGTGGTTTAACAGGGAGAACCACCAGGTCCCTCCCCCCCCCCCCCCCATCCGAGCGCTACCTGGTGACCCACCTGTGGAGTTCTTCCTCTTGCGGCGGTAGCTGCCCAGGATGGCGCGGGGGGAGGTGGCCATGCTCTGCAGCGTGGGTGAGGGCAGCACCTCCTCCGGTCGGAACTCCGGCAGTTCGGCGAAGCGCTCCTCGAAGTACACCTCCGACAGCACCCTGCCCGACCAACACAGGGACACGCAGAGGACAAGTGAATATACACAGGCTCGCCTGGGGCCCGCCGGGAGGGCGGCTGGACACATGCTGCCTGATCCATGGCCTGAGAGGGTAGGTCTCTCTTCTATCACGCCTCATATAAAAAGCGAGCCCGTGATATTGTTAGGTACGTTGGTGAAAAGACTTTTCTAATTCACAGCGGACACAAAGTATAAATATAAACTCACTTATCCACAGAGTCAAACGTCTTCTTGAGAGGCGGGGGCCGGGCCTTGATCTTCTTTGGCGGGGGGGCTTCCTTGTCGGCCTGCGGGGGGGGCAGTGCCGGTTCAGAGGGGGGAGGGAGGGGAGACGAGGGGAGGGACTCCTTCCATCCAGTCTGCAGAGGAAAGGACACAGCCACGGAGACGCTGATGGGAGAACTCCTCACCACCAATAGCTAAGGCTGGGCAGTAGCTACTGGAACGGGGTGTCCGCTCAAAACGTGGACATTTAATGATATACATTATTTGCAAAATGTAATATATAAGAATAAAGACTTTCTGGCTGCTCTGGGAATACCATCAAGTGACTTCCATGCTATTTCCACATTATTGATAGGAATTGCGTTATTTAACCTCAGGTTTAAAACGTTTCAACAGATACCGTGATGAATGCCTTAACGTATATCCACACACCACGGAGCTGTGACCCGGCCCCCTACCTCTCTGCTGGCACTGCTGTCCCGGCTGCGGCTGCTGGAGGCGTCCACTGCGCTGGTGCCTTCGGGGGGCTTGTCGGAGGAGGGCAGCTCTTCGCTGGGGTGGGAGGACGGGGAGCCCGCCGGCTCAGGCTCAAAGGAGAAACGAGAGGCCGCTGCCTCCCTCTCCCTCTCTCGGTCCCTCTCTCGCTCCTTCTCCCTGTCCCTGTCCTTTCCGCGGCCCCCTCCTTCATAGTTGCCCACGGGGATGTTGGCCACCATGGCCTTCACTTTCTGAGGGGTCCTCGCGGAGGGCAGGGGGAGTTTGGGTGTGCCCGGTGCACTGCCTGTTAAATGAGATGACATAGTTCTAGACCTAATATCAAGTCATGGAACTCAGTAAGACATGAACCACAGTTAAATATTTATACGACTACCGCCAGGTCTTCTAGCAGACTTTGTTTTCAAAGATACACATCATTAATAAGCAGGTAGGAGCATCTTGCTCAGGGAGGTTGGCGGATAGACTGCCAACCTTTCTGTGGAGGTTGATTATTTAAAGAGGCTACAAGGGGTTTGGAAAAAGCCACGGCACTGAGTAGAAATACAGACTTCAATTCCAATCTGCTGGAGCTTAATGCATGCGTCAACACTACCCTTTGGCTGGCTTAATCGCCGATGATCTGATCCGAGTATTTGGTCTACTAGTGAACAGGAGTACGGAAATATAGACAGAATGCCTCTAAGGAAAGGAGGATGTGCATTGGCTGAGGGGTAGCGGGTCCTACCGGGTGGGTGGATGGAGAGGGGGGGACTGCAGGCCCTCATGGACACCGCCGGGCCACTGGACGACACGGCGCTGCTGCAGGGGGTCTTGATGTTGGCCGGCCTCTCCATGGCCCGGTCCTGGTGCCCCAGCAGCTCGGCGTGCCTCTCGGCCTGCCGGTCCAGGTGAGGGTAGCTGAGGGTGTGGGTGATGGTGGTGGTCGGCGGTCCCACCGTGTGCTTGGACAGAATGTGCATGGAGCCGCCGGAAGGGTTGGAGACGGAGTAGACCATGCTGGGAGGCATGGTCGCCATGGACACCACGCCGGTGTTGCCACTGGACAAGGCAGGGTAGATGGTGGTGACCGCCTGCCCCCCGGTGGCAGGGGTGGGGGGCTGTGGGGACGGCGCGGGGGCGAGCAGCGCTGGTTGACCTGGACGACAGAAACGAAGATGATAACAAGTCCTTTCATTGAATCCAATATATATCCAATCGATAGATGCTATGGATGGTACTAGTCGTTCTAAATCTCGTCATCTTGCTTGTTACATTTATTCCTACTCATTGGAAAATTCTTAACTGCCACTTATCCGGGGTCGTACTAACTGTCCGCTGCGGTCATCTGAGGCTAGAGGGATTGATCTGATGTCAGCAGCGGACTTGAGCACGAGGATAAAGACTAGGAGCTTGTGGCAACTAGCGCCATTCTTTTTTCCTCTTTCTTTTGACCAGTGACAGTCCCTGTGGGAGAACAACTGAAATCAGATTGAGGGCATTCAGAGTAGAATAGGACTTAAGAGTGGAAAACTAGCTCTATTCTCTGACATATGCAACCTGCTGGATGGATGTTGCGATTGGCCGAGAATACAGGCAGAAATAATGAATGACCTTTAGGAAACAGTGAATTCGATTTGTTTAATTTAAAATCCTCAATTGGTGCCAGATTCAATTCCAAACAATAAGCCCTCTATGTCTCTATGGTCGACCGATGAGAAAACCCTAGGCTATACAAATGTGAATGAAAGCGAGGTATGTAGTACTGCCTGATATATTTCTTCCTCCTCATCCTCATCTTAAAAATATATCGGCATACACGCAGAATATGGAGAAAAGTGAAACGTTTTTTTCAAAGTCACCCCATTTGAAGCAATCAATAAGACATGATAGATTAGTGATTCCTCTTGAGAGACCATTGCTAGTCTTTACTCAAACATGCCTAGCAGCCTTATACTGGATTGTTAACGGGTTTCTTATGGTTTGATAAAGAATGGTGAAAAAAGGTGATTTGCAGACAGTTGCTTCCACCCTGTGGCAGAAGAGAGTGTAGCAGTTCATTGCACATTGGAAACAGACAGATGAGCTCTTACTTCCTGATCAAGGTTGCATTTGTTGGTTGATTGACCGTAAGCTGCACTGTTTTCGGGAGAAGTATCAACAGTCTAATAAATGTATATGCCAACCCTAATAGATACGAGTTAATATACAGGAGACCTAACAGCCCCCTCCAGAGCACTGACCTGGCATCAGAGGCTGCACCGGGGGGGCGATGGCGGTGAAGCCCAGCGTTGCTATGGTCGAAGGGACATATGCAGAACCGGCCGACGGCAGGGCCTGATGGCTGGGGGAGGAGCCTGTCGTCGTGGAGACTAAGGGCAAAGTGGAGGGGACCCCTGGAGTGGACTGCACATAGGAGATCCTACATTTAAGATGGAGCAAGAGAGAGAAAAGGGGAAGCAGAAGATGACATTTGGGCAATGGTAAAAGTCAAACATCACAGCAGTTGCTCAGATCAGTTTCATTATTCTGTGTATTATACCTGCATCAGATATTCCTTGTCCTCAACAACTCTTTGTGTGCTTTATTATAATATAATGTCGATATAGTGTTAGAATTGGTATCTATCTAGGTTTCCTTAATGCAAAGGTAAGTGAAAGAACCTGAACGTCCATCCAAGTTTTCCGAAGTATATTAGTATTATTCATTGGAGTCAAACTTCCACTGTCTGATTCTATGAGTCTCTGGCCAATAGAATCCAGAGAAACTAAAAAAAGCCAGGTACCATTTTGTAATGAAATGCAGCAAAACACAGATGAATCACAGAAACCCACCCTCAGTAGCCTAGAATGACCGCGATTTTTACATCTATGCATAAACTGTTAAAAAGGTAGGAGTCTGAAGACAACCATATTAAAGTTTATTTAAGGGCCAACACACACAACCGCAGACGAAACAGGAGGGGAGAAGTGAACAAGACAAGAAAAAATGGAAAGAGGAAGAGACAACAAACTGCGGCATGAGGGGTCAAAGGGCGGTGTGCATCAGAGGCAGCAGCCTCAGATGAGTGTCTGTCTGTCTGTCTGTCTGTCTGTCTGTCACGTGTAGGCGGGGGCCGACAGCAGTATGACTAACGGTGAACCAGCGGTTCCAGAGCTGAGCTGAACCAATAGGACTAGTAATACACCACTGTGGCTTAAACTAGGCAGGCAGCGTCGGCCCCAACTCCGTCCTGAACAGACGTCGAGGTTCCAGGCTCCTACAGCCCGGGGCCCATGGAGCTAGGCTCACGCCACCATGAGACGACACCGGGTCCAGTCCTGCTGGTTACACTCCTGCTCAGGCGTGGTACCACAAATGACCATCTCTTTAATGAGGAACCTGAGGACCTGCACTGTGCGTCCTCTTCAGTCCACCCTCGCTCCATTTATTTTTGGTCCAAATCATTTGAAATTGAAAATATTAAAATCCCAATCCACCCACAAATCAGTCAACCTTGTTATTGCTCATTCCCTGACATATAAAAGTCTTTAGAATAGAATAAAACGTAAAATACAATTAAATAAACTGATGAATAGAAGAACCTAAATAAAATGGCCATTACCAGTCCAGGCTGTGAGTGGATATTAATCACAGTAGAGGTGGGGGGGGCCGCACCATAGTAGGTGAATGCAGCTCAGGGTGGTCCCTTTAGTGGACCTTGTTGTGTTGATTTCCCCCTGCTTGGGGGTGGGCTCGGTGGGACCTTTCTCACGGCCGTTCACACAAACCGTTACCAGCCCTCTGTGAGTCAGGGGTGTGTGCTTCCTGTTGGCGTGTACTGACGGGACATATGTAATGTGTGTGTCAGGGCTGGTCAAGGCCGATGGGGATTCATATCGAGCTGTGCGTTTGCAAGGTTTAGTTTTGATTGAACGTTAGAAAATATGAAAACATAGTAATGTGAATATGATGAACTAAAAAAAGCTGAGATATTGCATCTAATAATATAATAGGATCAGATGTATTATATTAATATGATTACAGCTCAAGAATCAAATAAATATCATCAAACAACGTATTAAAGATAGACAGTGGGAGAAAACAGCAAACTATAATCCACTTTTAATAAGAATTAAACCCTACGATTATGCCCCCCTTGAAATTGTGCAGCCCCTGTGTGTGTGTGTGTGTGTGTGTGTGTGTGTGTGTGTGTGTGTGTGTGTGTGTGTGTGTGTGTGTGTGTGTGTGTGTGTGTGTGTGTGTGTGTGTGTGTGTGTGTGTGTGTGTGTGTGTGTGTGTGTGTGTGTGTGTGTGTGTGTGTGTGTGTGTATATTGTTCCCCACCTGGTGGAGGCAGGTGGCAGCAGCAGCGTCTGCGAGGGAGCTGACCCAGACGCCATGACGGCAGCTGTTCCCAGCGTCCCGGGGAAGGGGCTGGCAGGATGCACCGCTCCGCCCTGGGGGAGCTGGGCCTGGACCACAGGCATGGGAGCGATCTGGATAATCTGGAACAAAGACCCAGGGAGGCGGTGAGCGATGGCAGCGCTCCATCGCTCGTCTACTGTGCATTTGGAATACCAACAGCGTGCCCAGAAAACTTTTAATGTTTGCCATGAATAAGTGAGTGTGTAATTAGCGTCTGTCCCGGCAGTGACATGCTCACTGACCTTGCTTCCTGCCTGTGCGCCGTTCTGGACAGGAAGGGGTGGGGCAACAATGGGGAACTGCTGGGCGGAGGCCGGCACAGTCCGCAGTGTTGCCATGGGAACCAGCATTTTACCCTGGAGCCCCGGGGACTGGGCTTGCACTGAAAAAAACAAAGAAAGAACAATAAAAGAGCAGTCAGAGGAGCCCAAACATTTATAAGCTGAGGATGGAATGTTTTGTATTTTATGATAATGCTCTATAAAGGTTTCCACCTCTGGCTCCAGGGCTGATCAGTCCCACGCCTTGGCTGGTCGTGTAGCCGGCCAGAGCACCTGAACCATGCTGCTTCCCATTGGCCAAGGACACGTGTGTGGGCGGGGCAGTGGGTAGGTTGAAGACACTGGTTGGCTGGCTGACGTGCTGGGGCGAACTCTTGGCATTGGAAGGCAGGGTGGGAAGGATGTACTGCACCTGTGTGACGGCCTTGCCCCCGGGAGAGGTGAGGGAGGGGCCGGAGAGCAGGTGGGGCTGCAGCAGGGAGAGGGGCAGGGGCCCGTTGGTCTGGCTGTGCGGGGCTGCCAAGTGGCTCGTGGGAGGGGCCTGTTGTGGGGCTGCCTGGTGATGCTGGGGTGGGGAGATGAGCTGCACAGTGGGCTGAGCGGAAAACGCCCCTCCCAGCACCAGATTGGTCATGACCCCTCCAGGACCGACCGCTGCACCCACGGCGTGAGGTGAGGAGGAGGAGGGGGAGGAGTAGTACCCACTGACCGTCGCCCCACTCCCTGCTCCGGAGCCAATCAGAAGCTGCTGCGGCTGCTGTTGCTGCAGATGTGGGGTCATGGACCTCCTGTCGTGCAGGGGGCTGGAGGATGGGGCCTAAATCACGGGGTTTGCTGGCGATGGGCACCGGCGAGCTGATCACGGGACGCACAACATTGGTGACCACGGTGGAGGCCACCCTCACCGACCCCATGCCCACCATGGTGCTCAGGCCCAGGTGGCCGACCGTGGAGGCAGGGAGGCCCATGCCCGAGGTGCTGGATATGACCGAGTTACCAGAGGAGGAGAGCGGGAGAGGGGCGGACGTCAAGCCGCCTCCCTCTCCTCCTCCTCTATACCCATCCTTACTCTCCCCATCACCCCCCCTTCTCCGGCGGTCGGCGATCCCCCCCGCCCCAGGCCGGCCCTCGTCGTGGCGCTTGGTTGCGGTGTAGGAGGAGAGGGAGACGCTCCTGCTGTGTGGCGTGGGTTGGAAGGAGGAGGAGCAGATGACCGGCGCAAACGCCCGCTGCGCAGAAGGAGAAACAAAAAGATCCAAATGAAATAAATAAAAAAAGGTTTTAAAAACTCCATCTGGGCCCAATGAGGGATAAAACACTCCTTATCCTCCGCTCGTGTGGTGTTTCTGGATGATCAAACAAACAGCGAACCACGGAGGGCTGCTTCTGTGTGAGTACTTCAGACAGTATAGTATTTCACCTTGCGCGCCCCCTCGTCTTCTGAGCCGTTGTCACTGTCGCTGTCGGTCACTCGCTCCTTACACTTGAGGTCGATGGAGCTGGTGGGATAGGGGTCCTCTGTAGGAAGGAATTGCAAGGGCGATGGTTACACAAGGGATTTGAATGGGAGCCTTTATTAGCCAATCACAATGGAGCACACAGTCCATGGCAGAGATAAAAGCTTAAAAATAAGTGCACTCTAATTTATATTGGATTTCTTAAAAGGGAACAGCAAGGCAGAAACCAGAGGAGCAGAGATTGCATTAGTTGGAATTCAATTTGCTGTGGATGTAATGCAGGGAGACTGTGCATAGAAGCACAGAAAATGACATTTTCTGTTTCTTATTTGTTCCCAAACATTGTGTAAAATATATTATCTCATTATTGCATCTAAATTAAATTGAGTCTGTTATTACTGTATATATACTTTTTTTTTCTATGGATGGAAATATTTTGTATTGATCTTAATCAAAAATGTAATTGTCGACATTGGCCAAAGCTACAGCTGTAGAGATTAAGGCGACAGCTGTAGTAACCCATGACTAAGAACCATGGTAGAACATCAGTCCTTTTATCACCGAGGCCACATTTTCGCCTGCATATTGATGACCATTTTCAAGATCATGGTGGGTGACTTTTTTTATTGTTACTTTTCTCCAAAGAAACTAAGAGACCACATGATTAAAATGATCGTATTTTGTTTATTAAAATGAAAAACTTAAGAGTGACTGCACACGTCAAGTGACAATATAAACTTTGTATGCTGGACAAGAGGCCGGGAAGCGGCAGTGTTTTCTACATTATGACATCAAATCTTTTTTTAGGACACTCGGAGATGCTCAATGTATTTATTTATAACCCGGCACAAGGAATGGGCGGGCAGACACACAGCCTTCTGGGAGTCCTGCTCTCCTCTCTAACGGGCACCGTGTATAGCTACAACTTCTCACCAATGACATCGTCATCGCCCTCCTCTTCACAGATGACCATGCGCTCTTCATCGCTGGTCATGTCCTCGCTGACCCCCCGCTGGGCCCGGGACTGAGGCGGGGGCCGGCCCGAGAACTGTCCCGCTCCGTCGCCACACATCTGAAGGAAGGTAGAGTCTGTCTGTAGCAGGGCCACTCATGAACACCACAAAAGAACAACAACAGGGATGCACGAGACGTCGGGAACGGCCGATGTTCACGCTATCTGCATATCGGCAAATAGGATGACATTCAAAAATGGCTGTGGCCAATGTTTATCTGCTGTGTCGCATACATTCTGAATTATATATTTCAGTAAGGCTATCGGCAAAATTTCAATTTTTCGGCCCACAATGTCACAATCACTGCATCGCTCAAAAATACTTATAAAACATTCAAAAAATTCATAAAACATTGCTGTTGGATTTAATATTTCTAAAATATTAAATAGAAGCTTAGTTAATGTACTGCCATGTGAAGAGAAACGTTTTTAGAGAAAGGACCAAAGAGCCTGCCCTTTTTTGCAATCATTAAGCCCCTGAAAGACAAACCTATGTATTTTGCTGCATCACTAATAGTGTGAATAGTGATGGGTTCTCCCCAGCCCTGTTGTACCTGCGCCAGCTCAGCCAGTGCCTGTGTGTTGCCCCTCTCTCCCCGCTCCAGACTGTGCATGGCACTCTGTGAGAAGGCCCGGGGGCGGGTCAGCTGGCCCACGTGACCTTCTCCTGCGCTCCGCTCGGACACGCCCACCAGACCCGGCCCGGCCCCTTTCAGCTCCGCTGAATGAGGCTCTACAACCAGGCACAGAGGAACAGTTTGATAAAACGCCGTGGGAAACCGGGGCAAAGTATGGATGACCTGCATCCTCGATAGTGCGAGAGCATTCTGTGCATGCGTGTGTATTAGGGGTGTAACGGTACACTGAAGTCACGGTTCCTTTCATACCCCGGTTCAGACATCACGGTTCGGGTACAATGAAGGGAAAAGAAAAAACAAAAATGAAGAAGAAATTCTTTTTTTATTGTCTCAGGTTGTACCACCTAGTGTCATACAGTCTCTCCCCTGAGCTAGCTGCAACAGCCTGAACTGTGTAATCTAAGATTTAAACAGCAAACAATAAGTAGACCACGTAACCTCTAGACTCCATCCGTAACTTGTAAACAAAATAAGACAAAGCAATGAAAATTCAGCATGTCTTATTTATGAAAGTGCAAAGTACACAGAATTTGTGCGTCGGATCTGGGTGGCTTGGTGAAGTAGTGAAGGTGCATTTCGGCACAGCTCAGTTATGGCTCTACCATTATGGTGGTGGGGGGGGGGGGGGTTAAAATAGGATCGAGATAGTCGCGGCAGCTACGTTAGCATTGACCTCAGCAGCCCGACACAGTGTAGCCTGCTAATAAATCCAAGGAAAAAGAAGAACGCGCACAATGAACAAAGATCAACAATGTAGGACGGCCAAGAAGGACGGCAAACTTTTGTGCGACATTTTCTGCAATAAACGAAGCTTTCGCCGTTGCCCAGAAATACCTCGCGGATAATGTGTTTGTTTATTATCCCCCTGTCTCACGGAAGTGCTATTCTGTCGACCAATCAACGGACGGCGTGTGTCGCTCGAACTTGCCGGCACCCTTTCAGGCGTCTCAGTTGTCCCTGAAGACTGCGTATCAAACATTAGTTCGCCATTACATTAATTTGAACGCCAGTTTTATTTCATTTCATACCGTGCATTCTCTGTGTAAATCCACGCGAACCGTGACGTCCGTACCGATTCGGTTCAATACGAATCCATGTATCGTTGCACCCCTAGTGTGTATGCGTATGGAGGATTGTGGGTGAGACTGACCTGTGGTCTCAGACATGGACCTCTCTCTGGCATCCTTACCGCTAGGGATGCCGCGGCCCTCAGAGCTGGACTTCTTCCTGTCTTTGTTGCACCACTTCCAGTCTGGATGGGCCTTGAAATGGGCCTCTTTCACCTGAGAACGGGCCGTTTGGGTAAATGCTGCTTTAGAAAAGACAGGATATTCTGAACCTGCTATCAGGGGGAGGCAGGATAGTCTAGTGTTGGGACAGAACTACAGTCTCCAGTCTGTTAAATGCCTATATATTACTAGTAACACTGCTGATTGGCTCTGTACGTTTTGGATACACATCTGTGCCTGTGTACCTGGAAGGCCAGGTCGTGGTACTTCTGCTTCTCTTTGGGCCCCAGCGCGTACCACCACTCTCCTAGGATCTTGCTGACGGTGCGGTTGTCCTGGTTGGGGTGCCGCTGGTGCACCAGCGCCCGGTGACGCTTGCTGAAGATCATGAAGGCATTCATGGGCCGCCGTATGTGGTCCTTCTCCCTCTGAGAGGATAGAGAGCATTGTGTAGTGCTTCGGGTGTTTGACTCCCAGCCGAAAATGTATCTGGGTTTAAAACCAATGTCCACACTCTACATGTAGTCTTCCTTGAGCAATGCCCAAACCCTAAAATATGCCTTAAATGTATTAACCTCTTAAGCTCCAGCCTATTTTTAATTTTCTAATTAATCTAATTAATATGCTTGGTGTTTGAGTTGTGTTTAGCAGAGTTTCTCATGTTTAATTTGATATGACTATTTCTACATAATAAGGGCAGTGTTGTATGCCTTTTGCTGCCAGAGTGATCACGGCCTTCCCAAATCTAGGGACCCTCGATTTTAAGAGGGTAAGATACATAATAATTAATTAATTAACGACCCGGTGTTCATTAATAACACGTTTCGTAATAGATTAACTGTAAATTGCTTCAGATAAAAGTGTCTGTAAAATGATTAAATAGTAAATTCTCCAACACAAAACCAAGCCTACGCATTGGTGTAGTTACTAGTGTAATGATGAGAAGGATAGATTTGGGGTCCGGGGCGTACCTTCCCAGGACTGCTCTTGTCCCCGTCTTTGGGCAGCGCGCTGAGGGACTGAGTGCGTCTCTTCACCGGTACAGCCAAAAGGGGCGGGTCCGGCAGGACTCCCGGGAGGAACCTGGGAGAGGGAGAAAATACATTACACAAGACATTTGAAGATCATTACACAAAATAACTGGTTGACAAAAAGCGCATTAACCACGTACAACCATGGAGCCCCAGATACTGAATGTTCTGCTTGCTCCTTCTGGATGTTAATATTCGCCTGTTTCCATTTTGATATATGCCAGAACTACCGGTTAGTCTACGGCTCAGGGCCCTGGCAGTTGATTCCTTGTGAAACACAGATCAGCAGATTGAGCAGCGCCTCCAAGTCAATAACTGGCAGCCTGACCACTGCCTTTCATATTGTCATAAAGAAAAGGAATGCTTTAGTTCCCGTTATCGCCGCTAAAGCCGTAAGCTACGCTGCCAAATTTAGAACAAGCCTACAAAAATATCCCACACATTTTCCTTTTTTTAAATAAATATCTATCAAAGTCTGATGTTGAGCAACCCACAACTTCTGTAACGCACCGACACCAACGAAGAGGAACTGAACAATGGAAAACCATGAAACTTTTCAAACATAACAGTGGTCTCAGGCATGTCTACTACACAATACAACAGCAGTAGGTTTGGCTTACGGGTCATCCACGTCACTTTCGGTCTCGCTGTCAGGCCGCTCCGCCTCCTTCTCCCTCTCTGGAGCTGGCTCGTCCACCGAGGGGAGAGGCCGCAACTGGGGACCCCTCTCCACGGTCATGGGTACCTCCGCAGGCTCCTGTAACACCACCGGCATCCCTTGGCATTCTGAGGTAAATCACATGTTTTTGGCATAGAGCATTGGTAAGGATCAATGGGAAATACACAAACACGCATTCCATCTTTAATAACCATGAAGACAACTGGTGTAAAACAATTGAACAGTGAAACAGTTTGTTTACCTGACTTTAGACTTGCTGCTTGAGGGTGATTGATTGGTTGTTGGCCCTCCCCTGACTGAGCAAACGCATCTGATTGGGTTGGTGCCAGGAAAGGGACCAATGAATGCCAGGGGAACACTGGAACAGACCGTGGCTCCACATTGGTCCACACTGTAGAGGAAGGATTTTTTAATATAAATGCAATGCCTAGCAATAATGAATTCCAGTTATTTATATAAACTTAACTGATCGATTTAAACTGCATTTCTAACAAATCAAACCTGTACAATTATTTATGATGCCACATATTTGACATGGTGCTATCTTGGGAAAATAAAATAAATAATGAATACGATAAATTGTAAACACATAAATACGGTTACACTGACCAAACATGCTCAATCCTTGACGCAGATATTGAGGATTCTCTGAAGAAAACATGGTCGAAGCAAAGTCTTGCCGCAGTAGTTTATAATAAAAAAAAATGTCCCTTCTTGGAAGGGATGATACTTCAACGAAAAGTTTGATCTGATTCTGAGAAAATACTAAGTGGTCCGTGGTTGATGCATCAGCTGGCTTCCCTTCAGGTTGCGATCATCATTCACATTATTCACTGCATTATTCCAGTTGTTTGTCGAAGTGCAGTCGTTATTTATATTTGGACATCACTACGATTTTATGACGCAGGGATTCCATCTCTTTCCTTCTCGGACAATACCGCAGTTTGATAATTCGAAAAGAATAATCAAATATCCATGGTCAAAATGTACTACAAAATGATTACATTTGTATATTGAGCGAAATTAAAACGGAATTGATTAGATGAACTAGAAAATGACTGATCAAGGCAAGATTCCGCCTTGGTCTAATTACCCCCGATGCCCTCTCACTGTTTGTTTACATCGGCGCATTAGAATGGCGCCGAATTGGTTAACAGGGCCTCGCTCTCGTCCCCGGCCTGGATTAAAACACGGATCCGTCAACTACGCATCTATCTTTGGAGACACGTTAGATCTGTAGATCAATGAAACCGGTGCTGTGATTACGTGATCTCAGGAGATCATAACACACTAAAACAACCCCCCTGTGGAATAATCTAGTTCAAAAGGCAGACGTAGCAGGACAACCGTGAGGCAATAGGTAGATGTGGGCTATGATTGACATATGTCGCTAACTGAGACACATTGAGGACTTCATGTCCGAGAGGGCTCTGCTAATATAACACCGGGGTCTGTCAGTGTTGGTTCACATAATTCACACCGGCCAGTTAAGCTGCCCCTTGCATCAACCAGAGCTCCCAGTACACAGGTCCAGACCCTCGGGAACGCCCCTGGTCCTGCACCCTTCGCTCACAAACAGCCAAAAGAAACGCAACTGTTCTCATGTTCTCCACACTGACGATTATTCACGTGTATTCAGCACACACAACGTGTCTGTTTAAAAGAGAACAGCCTTTCGTAATCAAATCGCCAAACAAATACATATGCCATTTGCGGTAGTTTCCATCACTGACATGAAATGTGCACACCTGCCTGTACCGACACACTAGTGATCAACACCACGTTAACTTAAGGGCAGAGATGCGGGTATCACGTCTGGTGTTAAATTAGGTACATCCACTACCTAAACCGTCAAACGATAACTACAAATCTGTCAAGGATCGTCCATAACCTGTCCACTATTACGAGCTAAACTCGGGCTAGGCAGCCTCACGTTAGCTAGCCCCTGATGGACTACAACGCGGAGCAGCAGCGACGATGATGGATCCCCTCGGCTCCGGTCCGCGGAGAGGAGATATCAAGTCTGCTTCATCCAACTCCGCTCCAATTGTCAACGAGGACAGTAAACAAAACGCCCAACCGGAGGTATTTGAAGCAGATTTCAACCCCGAATGATTGGCATCTAATACTCAGTTTTTTAAAAGCAGCAGCAGCAGCAGCAGCGAGCGGCTCGTGAGGTCCGTCTGCAGCAGGTTAGCTCGAGCCACTCCGGGCTGCGTCCTCCTCCCCCTACGAGGCAGCGCGCACCATCAGCCTCGATTAGTTCTTGTGGTGGAGGCCTTTTCGCGTGGAAATGTCCTCGTTTAACATCTTCGGCGAAAGGCTCAAGTTTACTGAGTTGTTTTTTTCCCCTTTTGAAAACCTAAGCCCTTCCTTTCTTTTTTTTCCCTCCCTCTTCCTCCTGTTGTAAACTCGGCTGCTTGCCCCCCTTCCAAGTCTGTCAACCTCGCCCAACCGTGTCCCGCCCCTTTCGGTGGATTTAGACATCAGCATTGGCCGAGGCAACAACCAGTCACCGGAGTGCCAGGGTTACTGATTGGCTAGAGTATGCAGAGGAATGTCAGTCATATGCAAATGTTCTAATCTTGATAGTCAGCGTAACAGCAAAAACAGCAAAAACCGAAACACAAGGCATCATTAAATAACAAACACCATTTTGTGTGCCTTGTCAATTGTATTTTTACTATATGTACTTCTTAAAGTATGCTGTCACTTATCTACTGGTAAAAAGTTCGTAGTATAACTACATGGCTGTATGAACGCGCGAATCAAAAGCCGGCGGTCAGATGTAGGGCAACCAATGACCTGACAAGTTACACGAAGTCCCTCCCTTGGGACGGGCAACAAACATGGGGCCAAGATCCAGGTGTAGTACTCAAAATGGCCATCGTATGAAGGGGGCGCATTTAAGCTTACATGGTGGTCACGTATTTTCTTCTGTACCCAACTCGGCAATTGAATGTTGGCTATATGGTTTTTGTGAGTGACTATCTTAGGCTACTTTCTCTAAGGGATGGATGGACCCTGTAATTTAATGGAAGTTTGAGTAAACTCGAAATGGCTTTTAGTTAAGAATCAGAAAAAAGGATTGTGAATGTGTCCTCTCTTTTGATCACCCCCCCCTGAGTTGCTCCTAAACTATGAGTGAGAGAGTAAGTAATGCCACTTGCTTAAGGTCAGTAAATCCAATTATTCTTAAGAATGCTCCTCTCCCATCACCAGATGTCACCACTACCACATATGCAATTTGTATTGAGGCCCACCAGAAACGAGACAAAAGAGAAATGAGAGCAGGCAAGGGAGGTTGTCTTGAAAGAGAAGGAAAATGGGTGGAACGGGATAAGAGGAGAGGACCAGAGGGTAAAAATAGAACGAGAGTCATTCTGTGATTCAGAAGAGGGAGGGACAGGGATGGGGGTGGACGGAGAGAAAACAACTTGTGAAAACAGAACTTCTCTTATGTGACCATGGTAGCGATGTCAACTGAAACAACAGATAGTACAGACATTTAAGGTTGGACAGAAAACCACCCCTATACCTGCCACAGCTGGTATCTTGCTGGATTTAACAAGGACATTGATTGTATGCGTGCTTGTGTGTTGTTGTCGCAACATATTGTGTACCAGAACTCTCTCCACTGTCAATCAATGAGGCACAGAACTGGGAGGGGTAACCACCGTGGACCCCAGCAAGTTGGGACACTGGCCAATAAGGTCACAGTGAGTTCCTCTGGCAGATGTGGTCCTAGTAAAGGGCCTCTTAACCCCTTAGGTCCCAAGTTACAAATCAGTCCCATAAATCACCACCTTGGGAGTAGATTTGCAGAGAATAAATGACGAGGAAATTGACATTATGATAGCAAATAGTTAGTAAGAAATCGTAAACATAGTAAGTTAAAATACACATATTTCTAAGCGATTGTGATATTCTACAGTCATCGTCAGGCTGTATTCTACCGTGCACCCCCTCATCCCTACCCACACATACACACACCCACATAGCAACTCCTCTGCCATCTTAGCTCTCTCTTTGTTGGCATGATATTGACATGAGTGAGTTTCTACTGGAACCATGCAGAAGTGAGAAGAGCTGTAAATGGTATTTTTTAGATCATCTAGAGTTAAAGAAAAGACCATAGTGTATATGACCGAGAGAGGGTTGTCCCACATAGAATGGCCCAGTAACGCAGAATGGTAAAAAACTTTTTTTTAAATTGTTTTTAAAGTCCATATATCGTTCCAAAACTGTTCAGTCTTGAAGAACAACCTAATGCCATCCATTATCTTTTCTATAACAAGCTTACGAAATGGATGCTTCCTTTATTATTTTTCCTATCTTCAATGTCTTATATCCTTTTCTTTGTCATATGTATTTAATAATATGTACTTAATCCAATGGAATATATCCTGTGTGCTATACCCTGTGTGCCATATCCTATTTGCTATGTCATGTGATATGGCCTATGCACTTTATCATAAACATATAACATATGTGCAATTTAATAATTGAAAGGTAATTTGCACTATAACTATGTCCTACATCCTATAGTCTATATCATTTTCTATGTTGTATGATATGTCCGGTATTCTGTATCCTATGTGACATATCCTATGTTATATATCTTATGTTATATAGCCTATGCGATATATCTTATGTTATACATCCTATGTGATATCTTGTATGTTATATATCCTATGCGATATATCTTATGTTATACATCCTATGTGATATATTGTATGTTATATATCCTATGTGATATATTGTATGTTATATATCCTATGAGAAAAAACCCTATGTTATATATCCTGTGGGATAAATCGGACGTTCTGTTTCCTGGGATATGACCTTTGCACTATAACCTGTGTTCTATATTTGCTAAATCAATGCTTTGTACCCTATGAGGGATGTCCTACTTGCTGTGTAGATTGTTCTGTGATGTTACCTAATGCATTATGGTGACCCCTTTAAGCCTGTGCTGGGCGCATTGGGAGGGAGCAGATATGGTGGATGAGCGATGGCTGTGATCATCTGAGACACTTGAACACATCACACAAGCCCCTCATAATAGAGTTCATTGGCTCAATATTTTTTTATCAGCCATAGTAGTTTGAGGTTTATAGGTTAGGTATGTCAATTACCGGAGTTGAGCTATATCGTACCTTTGACCTGAATCATATAACAGAAATATAGACAAGGAATGTTTAAACGCTTCACTTGACAAATAATTTTGGTGATAGAAAAAAATCAGTTTAAACCGGTTTAGGCAGATGAACAACAAGGCAAATTTGCTATAGTTATGCATTCTTAAGTCAATGTTTATTGCAGCGGTTGAGAGAGAGAGATCCCGGAGACTGTTTGGCGTTCCTCCTGAGTAGCAAACCAACCACCACGATACGGGTAGGTGTTCAGTTCGAGGTATTATATTGGCTGGTTTGCAGTCACATGGACCCATGGATGAGTCTTAAATGCCCCCTGCCATAACTTTTGTTCCACCTTTCTGCTCCCGCGTCGATGCTACACCTGCAGAGCGGAGCCCCTCTCTCCTCCTCTCCACCGCCACTGCAGCGCCGCCTCTGCTCTGTCGCCCTCCCAGCCATCCAACACTCGCTCCGTCCAATTATAACCATCTACCATCCTTCGTAGTTACTATGGCAACAATCCTGTCGGGCAAAGGGTCCCCGAGTAACCTGTGGCAACCAATGACCACTAGGTCTAGCTCCCTTCCACCGGTCACAACCGAGCCACCATGGGGTGTCACGTTTTTTTTCAGATGGAATCCCAATCAACTGCCATTGAATGCAACCGTAAAAAGCACAGATCTATGCGCATCAAAACTTTACCTCCTCAAAACCAAGCCTCCCCATTCCCCTTCTCTGTGTGTTTATTACCCATGTAAAATAATCATTTCTGGATCTGGTGAAATCTCTCCCCTGCTCATTCGCTATTTAAATGATGTCGCATGTAATTGGATTTAAAAAGGCACGAGCAAACACATCGAGGATATGGGCAGACTCCTTGGCTACCAGAGGCAGAGCAAGCTTTTTCTTCCCCAGCCACAAACCTGAACCAATGAGGAGGGCGTACGTAACGGTGCCTTCAGACCAGTGTGTGGACGGCTGTGTCTCTGAGCTGCTGCGAGCTGCCGATGTAATGTGTGATTTCTACCATCTGGTGGCACTGCAAGCTCAGAGATAAATGAAGCAGTGAGCGGCGAGAGGGAAAGAGGATTGGGATGAGGGCAGAAGGAGGAAAAAAAGCCAACCGCAAAGTCTCGTGCAAACTCACTTTCATACATGACCAGGGTCGGGAGATGAAACTAAACGGCACACTTAGGATGAATAAATGGAAACTAACTTAGCCTACGGGTTGACAACACCAATGGTATCAATCTGCACCAAAGTCTAGGAGGCGGTGAGCCTTATCTCTGCACACTCATGTTGATGTTGTCCTTCCCAAGTGTAGAACACAATGAATTGAGAATGAGCATTTTGCATGGGGGCCTTTTGTTAAACGTTCAAGGCCATGGCCACACCGAACTGAGCGATGAGTGATCCAGATGTGGCTGTTGCCGTGGCCTACACATCACTCCCCGATATGCACGGCTTTGAGCGTTACGTAAAGGGAGGGAGGGAGGGAAGGAAGGAGGGAGGGAGGGAGGGAGGGAGGGAGGGAGGGAGGAGGAGGGAGGGAGGGAGGAGGGAGGGAGGAGGGAGGGAGGGAGAGGAGGGAGGGAGGGAGGGAGGAGGGAATGTTATTCCCGGGTATCCGTATCCGGGTAGACCAGAGAGAGTGAGAGGGGGAGTGAGCAGGACTGGAGGGTGGGGGGCACGGATGCGCCGGTGGGTGATGGCAGTGGGAGAGCGGGCGAGGGGGTAGCGGTGGGGGTGGGGGGGGGGGGGGGGGGGGGCGTTGGTAACGCACCACTGCAGTGCGATGGAGCGAAGGGTTAACACGCACAATTTGTCGTGAGTCTGTTTTGAGACAATTTTTCGAGAAAAAAATGGAGGTATACAGAGAGATCAAAAGAGATGGGTCATGGAGCACAAAGTCACACGGTGAGGAGAGCGCGCACGTGTCCATGAGCGTGACCGCTTTTATGTGTGTGTGTGTGACGCTGTGTCGAGTTCATTTTTTCATGCTTTTCTGCATGCACATCAATGTTACCATGTAAAATAAAAAAAGTATTTCACCAAACAAAAATTCTCAGTCACTGAAATAAGAGATTTTGGAGCAAACAAAAAACATCGTCATGATGGTATTCTGCAAAAACAAACGGCCCGCACACACAGGACGCTGAGCGACACGGAGTCACAAAATGAATGCCTTGCTTCACGACGGAAAGTCTCCGGTGGCGTCATGATATGGTCCATGATAACTGAGCTTTTCTATTTTTTCTTTACTTGAACTCATTTATTTACTGCCCACTCATTCTGGGATTTCAGAGCACAGACAAGATCTATGGATCCTGCCTAAAGTAGCCCACAGTCCCTCTCATCTCCCTGGTCTCAGAGTCAGGCGAGAACCCTTCTCTCTAGAAAGTTCCCTCTGTGAAATAAACAAAGTCTGTCACGATGAGGTAGAACTGTAATTAGAACTTGGTAGAATAACATAAATATGTGAAAAATTGAATTTAAAACTAAAAAACGTGTTATTCTTCACTTATGCAAAATAAGTTCCCCTTGTTTTAAGTTGCAAAGAATAGAGAACCCTTGGCGGGCATGCACACGCACCCACACACACAAAAATGCACAAACAAACACACACACACACACACACACACACACACACACACACACACACACACACACACACACACACACACACAAAAACGCACCCACACACCCACACATACCGGCACACACACATACATACACGTACACGCACACAAGCCCACACACCCACACACAGCACACAACAGTTTCTTTTGAGAATATTCGGTTATGCGCGTGTTATTTTGATGTGTGCTGTTTGCTTTGTTACCATGGCAACAGTCATTTGGCTCACACGTCATATCCGGTTTCTTGATGACACTCGATCGTTCCTCTTGTCGCTAACACCTTATTCAACCTACCCTAATACAGCAGAGACAAGACACAATGTAGTACAACACATTTTAAATTCATACTCGCCCTAGTACAACACATACACACTCTAGTACACGTACTCCAGTGCATCCTAAACACCAGACAAACACACTGTATAGTACAAGGCACTCTAGTCCACCACAGACAGAACACCCTAGTGTGCCTAATACACATGGTAGAGTACAACACATGAATACACGCTCTAGCACTAGTACATCCTACCCCAACTATCCTAGGGCACATTATACAGGCTCTATAGAACAACACATGAATCCAAGCTCCAGCCAATCATGCGCCTCGTATCCAAGCTAGCATTATACAAAAAACACACACTCCAGTACGTGTCACGCAATACAAATGCTAGTAACTCCAACATCATACACTCTGGTTATCCTACACACCAAACACAGCAAACACACCTTACTACAGGCAGCAGCACCACACATACACACTCTGGCACCTCACACACGCCCCAGTCAGGACGTCACACACAGTACACACTCTGGAGCAACACACCCACAGCACACACCACACACATTCTCTTGTAGAGGCATTTAATTACATCATACACACCACATATTGTTCATATTCACTACATATATTCTGTATATGTAGTACACCACACTAAACTCTAGTAAGTCAAAGACAATACATACAACACACATCGTACATGATATACCACATGCTCTGGTAGACAAGATACACCACACACTACTCCGACACATCATGCAACAGACACACACAACACACATCGCTCATCAGATACAACCACATACCGTACATCAAAAACAATAAACCCTCGTTTACATCATACAACAGACACACAACACACATCGCTCATCACACACCACATACATCAAACACAATACAGAATACACACTCGTTCACATTATACTACCGACACACAACACACATCTCTCATCATACACCACGTACTCTGGAACACAACATACACACCGCACCACACGCTAGTAGAGAGTGCACCACAGAATCCAGTACACCACACAGAAGACTGAATATATGTTGCTCTCAATCACTTGAATAGCTAAAATACTAAATACAAACATGAAACCATTTATACGTAGTGTATTTTACTACATATTCGAGGGAGGAAAGGAGGCAAAAAAAAATATCGGTTTGGTTCTTTATTCCTGAATTAATTTAATCTGATGTATTCCCCTCGTCTTCCATATCAGCCGGTTTAAATCCCAACCCTAGTATTTGTATGTTCCTCTTCGTCGCTGCACTACGATAAGCACCAAGCAGCACACTCATTGAAAGACATTGTGAAATAAATGAAACTAACTTCCAAGGTCACAAAATGGCCACAGTATGTCTGCAGTCAAAATGCTGTATTTATAATTAATTTAGAATACCGGTACATCCAAATATTATTCCCTCATATAAGTCAGAGGCTATTTAAGTTTGCAATGTGAAATTTCACGCATTTTATCAAATTGGCACCAAATAGCCAAACCGACGAATGAATAGTGAGTGTAGTGAGCTATACAAACCATTACTGGCTGAGATACCCAGACCCACGCAAACACGGGCATGCACAAATCGACTCTCCCACGAGCACATGCGAGCACTCACTCTACAGGAAACACCCACACATGCACGTCCCTGCACCATCTCCAAAATAGACCGCCGAAACAAGCACGTGGACCACCCCCTCAAATGGCTGCCATTCTTCTCATTCATTCATTCGTTCATTCGTTCATTCAATGATCTGTCAGATTACAAACGGGGGATTTGAGAAGGGCCCGTGATGTCAGGATCTTGTATCTTACAGCAGCTGATGCAATACTTTTCCTATAGTATAACTATGGCGTTTCCTTTTGGTTATTCCTATGGAACAACGCAGACAAATTGAGAGGATTAGGATCATACTTACTAGTGGTTTCATGATTTAAGCCAGTAATAATAACTGCACAAGCTGGCGCTGAGACGTACACAAACTAAACCTCAAAGTTTGCACTCTGGAGCGACAAACTGGAGTAATTTCACATAGACACTTCACAGTATATATTACCACGCTACGCAAACAAAGGCCTGGGACACACGCGCCCACTGCAACGCTCCACAACAGACACTTCCTACACCTTCATTGACTATCATGTTACTCCCTTCACTGACACACACACACTCACACACACACACACAGCGACCCACACACACATTAAAACACACGTATACACACGTGCACCCATACACACAGCATGAATCAGCCCAAATTGTTTGTAGCGGGAGGGAGAGAGAATTTAGGTCTCCAGAGCGAGTGAGGTAGGTTAAACACACACACACACACACACACACACACACACACACACACACACACACACACACACACACACACACACACACACACACACACACACACACACACACACACACACACACACACACACACACACACACACATCTTCCCATAACCCCAGCTGAAGAACATGAAATGCACTAAACCTCTTCATACAAATCATTCTCTTCATCTCTGTTCACCGGACCAGGGTTGAGCAGTAAGCCGGGCACGCTCTCTATTAGAAACATTCCTCCTTAACGTCTCATACAGACCTTGTAACCAACTCGGTTACGCATGCATACACACACACACACACACACACACACACACACACACACACACACACACACACACACACACACACACACACACACACACACACACACACACACACACACACACACACACACACGCCGACACACACACACAAGCACACAAGTACACACACACACAAGCACGAATGTTGTCTCTGAAAATTGCAGCCAATTTGTGCGTATGCTGTTCAGTTCTGCATGGCCTCACTGTCCACCACATATTTCACTCTAGAAACGTCTTGGTTACCTGTGTTTCCTGCCAGTGTACAGACAGAAGAAGAAAGTTTTTACTGTTGTTGAAACAGTTAATTAGTGTGCAGTTGGCTTTTCTATCTGCATGGCCTCACTGTCCACCACATATTTCACTCTAGAAACGTCTTGGTTACCTGTGTTTCCTGCCAGTGTACAGACAGAAGAAGAAAGTTTTTACTGTTGTTGAAACAGTTAATTAGTGTTAAGTTGAGCTTTTTCTTAACACACGGTTTAAAGTCTGTTTACCCCCCGCCCCCCCCTCAATGTTTTATATTTATTTTCATGCTAACCCTTTGTTGTACTATTAGGTGCCGTGTTTTCCAAGACGTCCAACTCGAGGACACATCTCTCTATCCTGATCACACTGAGGACCTCATAGAGACCCGCTCCGCTGTTGGCTGAATGGATCCCCACTCGGCCTGTATATAAACAGTATATAAACATACTTGTACTGAAATATAGATAATAACAACTATTTGTAGCATAATATACCGTAATGAATTGTTATAACTGTACGTGAATCCTTAATATAAATAGTGTCGAAGCTCAAGGATATCAAATTATGTAAGCTCACTGATGTCCTACAGTGCCTCTGTGGCCTATCACCCAGCGTGTAATCTGGACTGTGTGGTGGGAGTGTGGACTCGTCGTCGTTTAAAAGTGAATTTCAGTTAACCTCGACCTGAATTGACCGGCGGAGTCTCTGAGTCCGGTTGGCTTAGCAGACACACAGGGCTGGCCGTGGCCCACGAGGTCGCTCCTTGTCGCACACACACACACATGGAGGGACACACATACACATGCACGTGCACGCATGCACACACACACACACACACACACCTACACATGTGCATGCGCAAACCTGAGCATTTTGGATCTTTTATCGAGTCAGTCCTGAAATCAGAGCCACGTTATTTTTTCCTTTAATTAAATTTTAAAAAAAAAATAACAAGAGCCAGTTTTTAATCTGTCTATTCTGTAGCAGTTTGGCTTTTGGGATTTAGTTCTTTCTCTATTAGCGTTTCACAATTTGTTATTAATTTTGTAGTTTTTTTGCCTTGATTTATTTTAAGAATTCATCATACAAAATGAATTTTGATACAGCAGGTTAGAAAGAGGACATAATAACACTGGCACATCTAAAAACGATGCATGCATAAAATGTAAAGCAAAGGTCTAGTTTAACACATGTTATATATTTAAAATATATATCATATTTATATACTGATTTAGTCCCATTATATTTGAATGCAACCTCCTTTATGTCAGTATGTGCAAGTATATGTCAGTGTGTGTGTGTGTGTGTGTGTGTGTGTGTGTGTGTGTGTGTGTGTGTGTGTGTGTGTGTGTGTGTGTGTGTGTGTGTGTGTGTGTGTGTGTGTGTGTGTGTGTGTGTGTGTGTGTGTGTGTGTGTGGCCGTCTGTCCTTCTGGGTGCACCGATGAATAAAAGGGTCAATTCAGAAGGAAGTTGTCCAGTAAAAATAGCATTTATGTATTTGAACTTTCTCATAATTTAAAGTGATGAATAAATAAACCTTTAAACGACCTAGTAACCACAGATATAATTTTTTTGTGTTTGTCTGTCTGTCTGTGTGAACTGATAGGAAGTTCAGTTCAGACAAAAGATGTCCATTAAAATATATTTTTTCTCTATATTTTATCTTCATCGTTTAAAGTAAATACGTAATACGTATTTATATTATTTCAATATTCCCTCTTGACAAGAGTAGGTGTACCTGCTTTCCCATGTATCTGTTTACGTGTGTGTGTGTGTGTGTGTGTGTGTGTGTGTGTGTGTGTGTGTGTGTGTGTGTGTGTGTGTGTGTGTGTGTGTGTGTGTGTGTGTGTGTGTGTGTGTGTGTGTGTGTGTGTGTGTGTGTGTGTGTGTGTGCGTGTGTGTGTGTGTGCGTGCGTGCGTGCGTGCGTGCGTGTGTGTGTGTGTGTCGACCAGCATAGTGGGTGTGTGGGCTCCCAGGGTGAGTCTGGTCATGTTTGAAGTGTTGGAGTGTGGAGCCATGCCAGCGTCAGGCCGGCTCCCCTCCGTTGTGACCAGTGACCAGCACTTCCTGAACCCCTGCCCCGCTCATCCCACACCCTGCGCACACACAGAGGGTGGTGCTGCCACACCCCCTCTCACACACACTCTCTCCCTGCATCTCAGGCCTCTCACACCTTCAGGCACCAGAGAAGGGTTTAGTGGATAGATTTGAGAAAGTTTGCAAATATATATTTTATAAAAAAAACAAAAGCATGTATTTATCATTTATTTATTGAACATTGAAGTATTGTTCTAACCCTAACTATAAAAAAATCCACTCCTTTTGCTTCCTGTTTCTCAACATGGATATGGGGAAACACTCTCATTGAAGGAACATTATTTTCCTTTTATTTGTATATACACAAAAGAGAAAAAATGAACCTGTTTTATGCAGGAATGCTCTTATTTATTTGAATAACAGATTAACAGGAATCCAAGCGAAAGAAAAATAAATCATTGAAAAATATCTTTCTTTCACTTTTCCTTGCAATGATTCAATTCATAAAATTCTGCCCTAGCAAACTACAGATCATGATTCTTCCAACTGCAGAAGTCGTTTACCTAAAATAGTACCAAACTTATTTTCTGAAACAGAACATGCTCGACATTCCCATTGATCTCGGAACTAAATAATAATGGGCCTTCGTCGGCAAACGCACAAGAAACGCCTCACCTGTGCAGGCCAACACATCCCTCCACTGTAGGAACCAATATCAACCCTCACCTGTACAGGCCAACACATCCCTCCACTGTAGGAACCAATATCAACCCTCACCTGCATCAATCAATGCAATCCCTCCCTTCTCTAAACCTACACAAACCCCCTCCAGGGCAAATCAATACAATCTCTCGCCGTTAGAAACCAAATGATCACCTCCATGAACCAATACAAACTTCACCTCCATGAACCGAAACAAACATTCACCTGTAAGAACCAATACAAACATTCACCTGTATGGACCAACTCAACTGCTCTGGTGTGTAAACCAATAACATCTCTTGCCTGTATTCACACCGATGGTAGCTCACCTGTGCCGGGGCGTCCTATGATTATGTCCTTCCGGGGCGCGGGGTGCAGGTTCTCGGCGGGCAGGATGAGGGGCAGCAGGGCAGTGGGGGAGGGGTGACACGGGACCGGCTGCTGGACCTCCGCCCCGAACGCTGCCGCCTTGTCCGGCTCCTTCCCCGCCGGGCAGGCGCTGCTGCCGGGGCTGGGGGCGTTGGTGGCGGTGCTGACGGTGATGGACAGGGTCTGTATGGGGCCGCTGGGGGCCAGGGAGGTGGGGGCGGGGGAGACCAGCACCAGGGTCTGGGCCGGGTTCTGGAGCAGGACGGTCCCGTTGGTCACGGTGGCTGAGGCCGCGTTGATGGGGACGGGGACCTGGAGACCAGCCACCGGCAGGGGGGTGAAGGGCACGAGGCCGGGCTCTTTGGAGGTCTGGGGCAGCCCCTCGGCCCCGCCTGCCCCCCTCCCAATGGGACCCTCGGTGAACTTGGCCAGCGGCACTTCAGGGTTCCTCACGATGACCGGGGAGTCCCTGAGGGCCTGCTGGGGGACGGGGACCACCCGGCGAGGCCCTCCGTCGGGGGGCAGGGAGGAGGGGGGCAGGGGGGAGATCAGGAGAGGAGGCGGGGAGGAGGCTGTGGAGGACGGGGGTCTGCTGGAGGAGGGGGTGCCGGCTCCACGGTGTCGCGAGGAGGTGGGCGTCTGGGTGCGCGAGTAGCCGGCCTGCGTCTGCGGCGACAGCACCCGGAAGGAGCTGTTGAGGTCCCCCTGCTCCGGCTCCGTCTTGGGGGTGTAGTCATGGTGGTGCGAGGGCGGCGGTGGGGGAGGGGCGGCCTCGGACTTCCGCTTCCCCGGGGCGGTGCTGGTGGGGACGGTGAAGGTCAGGTTGGCGTGGAACGACGGCTGATGCCCCGAGGCGTGCCTCTCCCGCTCGCCCGCCGCACTGGCACTGGCTCTACCCCCTCCTCCCCCGCCGGTCCCACTGGGCTGCCGCTGCCTCCGGTGGGGCGGGACGGGGGAGGCGGTGATGGGGGAGAAGTTGGCAGGCCGGAAGCCGAACAGCGGCGACGGCGAGGGGGACGGGGCGGGGGAGAAGGGCGACTGGTTGGAGATGGGGGAGAAGGAGGGCGTGCAGGAGCGCGAGCTGCCCAGGGACACCAGCATGGTGGCGGCCTCGCACTCGTCCATGTCGAAGCGGGACGACAGGTCGTGGGGCAGGAGGGCCGCCGGCACCAGCCGGGGCCGGGAGTCCCCTCGGCTGCTGGCCTCGCTGCTCTCTCGGGACGTGTCGTCCCAGTCGAACTCGCTGCTCGCTCGCCCCCGCATGTCCGAGGGGGTCACGGTCCCCGAGCTGCTGCCCCCCCCTCCGGCCCCGCCCCGCTCCCCTCCCCCTCCGCCGCCCCCCCCGGCCGCCTCCATCTCCTTGGTCCTCATGGACAGGTGGCGGGAGCAGTAGCCGCGGCGCTGGGACTCCTTCATGCAGCCCTCCCGGGAGCACAGGCGCCGCCACTGCTTCCCGTTGAACTTCTTGCGGATGCCGTTGTTGGTGCAGACCACGTCGCCCTTCTTGTACTTCTGCTGCGCCAGCGACAGCGGGGTGCGGGAGCGCGAGGAGGAGGTGCTGGGCGTAGAGGAGGGGGTCTGAGTGGGCGTGGTCTTGGTGGAAGGGAGGCTGGGGTGGGAGAGGCTCAGCTCAGGCCTCAGAGAGGCAGGGGAGGAGGGGGGCTCCTGGGGGCCGGTCAGGGCGGAGAGGGGGCCCCGAGCCACCGCCAGATGAGGGGAGGAGGACGAGGAGCAGCCAGGGGGCTTGGAGAGGATGTGTCTGTGCTGGGGGGTACCGGAACTGGGCTTCTGGCCCCCCGATGGGCTCATGTTGAAGTTAGAGACCTCCATGTCTACCTCCGGGGTGTTGGGCTGCTTCTGTCGCTCGGTGTCTCCGTAGACGGGGCTCGTGGCCACGCCGGCGGCCACCGTAGCGGAGTGCAGAGACAGGTGTGTGCTTACGTAGGAGTGCCCCCCCACCACTCCCGGAGGGAAGCCGTGGGCCCCCGACCTCGGGCTTCCCCCCAGCACCCCCATTCCAATGCTCAGCTGACATACCTCTCTCTCCACCTCCATCTCCTCCCTGCGCTCTCTCTCCTCCATCTCCAGCTCCTTCTCCCGCTCCCGCTCCCTTCCCCCGTCCATCTGTGGGACCTCCCAGGGAGGGGAGAGCAGCCTCAGGCTCTGCCTGGACACCCACACTGCCTGGCCCTTGGTCAGGACCTGGGCTTCATCCTCCAGGACCACCCGATAGGGGAAGGAAACGGCAGGGTGGGGGTCAACCTGGGAGACCACCCCCTCCCTGAACACCACGGGTCTCCCTTCTTCTCCTCCAAAAGGCACACATACTCTGGTCCCCACGGCCACGGGGGCCGCGCCGGGCGGGGGCGCGTCCAAGATGAAGTCCACCGCTCCCTCGTCCCCTGGCGACGAGGTCATACTGGCTCCCCCGAGGAAGGGGAACCGGACCAGTCCCTCCCCCTCCTCCTCTCCCTGCAGCTGGACCTCCACGCTGCCCCCGCTCACCCTCCGCACCACCCCCGGACTGAACACCGGGGACTTGGGTCCCGAGTCCTTCCCGGCGACTCCCTTGTCCTCCCTGACACTGGTCTCCCTGCTGCTCCTGGCCCTGCGAGCCAGCACCCTCTGGTTCTTCAGGCCCTTGGCCAGGGCCTCGGACAGGCTGGCCTCTCTGGAATGGTTGCTATGGAGGAGAGCGAGGCCTTCTGCTATCTTCTGGTGGAGGCCGGGCCCCGTCGCCTCCTTCACCTCCAGGTCGGCCGAGCTCTCGCTCGCCGTGTCGGTGGAGGACGAGCAGGCCGAGTTCTGGGGGCCCTCTGTGTGGCTTTCCCCAGCGGGGGCCTCTCTTTCTTGGGGAAGTGCTTTAGGAAGGGCCTCGTTGGAGACACTTCTGACAGAAGTCGTTTCTGGTGCTTTGCTATATTCTTTTGGCGCTGAGGGCTTATAACCTGAGCTAGGATTAATTATACTACTGCTATTGCTAATACTCTTACTGCTAGTACTACTGTCACTACGGTTGCTGACATTCACACCACTCACAGCGTGCGCACTGTTACTGGTGATGGTGCTGTTAATGCGTCCGCTGATGCTCAAACTATTACTAATGGTGATAGAATTGCTGCCATTGTTTCTGGGCATCAAGCTAGTTCTGGCGGTATCATTGCTGTGGTAACTGCTTTGTATAAGCAACGGACTGGAGGTAGGGATATTGGCAATGGCACCGCCATTGCTCACAAAGTGCTCATAAGTATACTTTTTCTTGGGAACACGGGCCTTAAAAGTGGCTGTTTTCCTACTGGAATGGGAGCCCGTGCTGGGACTGGGGGTAGTGGTCACGGGGACGGGAGTCGGGGTAGAGGTTGCTATGGTCGGGGTCACACTGTGGTTTGATAAAGGCATCGGGGTCGAGGTTAGTATGGTCGGGGTCAAAGTGGGGCTGCTGGAGACAGGCGCTTGCGTAGAGGTTGCTGTGGTTGGAGTGTGGTTGGGGACGTGGGTGGCTAGGGGAGAGACCGCTGTGGTCGGGGTCACGTTGTGGTTGGAGACGGGCGTCGGTGTGCCGTCTGCTATGGAGGGGGTCATAACGGGGTTGGGAACGGGTGCGGTTGGGGTAGAGGTCGCTATGGTTGGGGCTGTATTGTGGTGGGAGGACGTGATATTGCCGTTGGTCCCAAGGGACTTCCCCTCCTCCTCCCTCTTCTCCTGGACCCCCCTCCCACTCTTCTCGGTGGACACCACGGCCTTCTGCGCCTCCTTCGACTCCTCCTTCTTCCTTGGGGTGATGCTACTGGTGATGGGCTCCTTGCGGAGTGCGTCTGTGGTGAGCGGGGACTGTCTCTCCCTCCTGACCCGCTCCCTCCTGGTGTCCTTCTCCGGGGACCCCTGGGAGACGGCCTTCCTCCTCCCCCCCCGGCCCCTGGCCCCCGCTGGAGGAGGCCGTCCACCCTGCTTCTTCACGGGCCTCATGTCCTGGTGCGCGGTCTCTGCGGTGGTCTGGCCTCTGGTACTGCTCACAGGGTCACTTCACTTCAAAGTGCTCCGAGCGGCATGGCACTTGAGGCTCTGGACGTTTCCAAGGCACCTCTTGCTATCTGTTATTTTGTTCTTTTGTCCGCTCTCCCTTTCTTTCTGCTTTCTCGCGTGTTTTCTTCCTATGCCCCCGTTCTGTGCCCTTGCTCTCTCTGCACTGCAGGCTGGTAAAAAAAGAGAGAGAAAGGAAACAGGGAGAGAGAGAGGACAGGTGGTCATTTATTATCTTCGTCATCAGAATTAGCTGCGATTAGGAATGATGTCATGGCTCAAAGTGTGCAGCTCTGCACTGGTCCTACAGGCGCTATGTCGAAGGAACTCCTGTTCCCCCCCTCTCTGTTGGACCAATCCAATATCAGCTGTGTGTGTGTGTGTGTGTGTGTGTGTGTGTGTGTGTGTGTGTGTGTGTGTGTGTGTGTGTGTGTGTGTGTGTGTGTGTGTGTGTGTGTGTGTGTGTGTGTGTGTGTGTGTGTGTGTGTGTGTGTGTGTGTGTGTGTGTGTGTGTGTGTGTGTAAGAGAGAGAATTGCAAACTTTCTAATTTTTTTTAAACTTTCTTAAAAATAATTAATTATAATCTATTTTTAACAATGAATAAATAACTTTAATTAACTATACATAATGATTATGAAATAAATCTGTAATTAGTTAAAATATTTTTAAACTTCACAAAATGCAAAAAGTATATACAATTATTCAAAGATAACCATTATTAGTAAAGCTTAACTGTCTGGATGTATTTGAAAAAAAAAGTGTATTTTTGTGTGTGTGTGTGTGTGTGTGTGTGTGTGTGTGTGTGTGTGTGTGTGTGTGTGTGTGTGTGTGTGTGTGTGTGTGTGTGTGTGTGTGTGTGTGTGTGTGTGTGTGTGTGTGTGTGTGTGTGTGTGTGTGTGTGTTTCGTGTTCATGTGTGTTTTGTGTCTGTAGTCCACACAATTATTTTCTCAACAGCGTAATGTTTAGAAAACGCAAAAGTAAAACAATCATGAAGGGAGAAACATTGTCAAGGTCACTCCTCATCAAACATTTGCCTTACAGAAACTCTTATCTCTTTTTGATCTAAGTCTTCCAATTCTCTCTTAAGCTCCCATTAAGTAGAAAAAGGCTGGAGGTGATTGGTTTAAGGTCACCCTACATTGTAGCAATATGAGAGCATAGAGAGAAAGAGAGAGAGAGAGAGAGAGAGAGAGAGAGAGAGAGAGAGAGAGAGAGAGAGAGAGAGAGAGAGAGAGAGAGAGAGAGAGAGAGAGAGAGAGAGAGAGAGAGAGAGAGAGAGAGAGAGAGAGAGAGAGAGAGAGAGAGAGAGAGAGAGAGAGAGAGAGAGAGAGCGAGAGAGAGACAGAGGGTCAGACAGACAGAGAAAGAGAGACAGACAGCCAGAGAGAGAGCTCTGAGAACAGCAAGATGGACCAGCTGTTTGTATAAAACAGATTATATAGTTACTGGGAATTTCCATGGCTGTTTTCACACCGTCTATCTCCCTCTGTCTCTGTCTTGGCCTGTTCAGTGACGTCTTTCAGTCATTCGCTGTCCTCTTTTTTTTTTTCTGTGTTTCCCTTCTGGCAGATAAAGACATATATTGTGCCCAAAGGAAACTTTTTTTGATATCTGTCGTGCCGTGATTAGCGAGAGAAAATAAAATGATCCGGCACATCCACCGATGTCAGAGGAAATGACTAAAAAGGAGAGCAAGCACACGGACACACAACACTGATGTTGGTAACCTGCCTGCTTGTACTTTACATAGAAAACCTGCACACATTGCTAACCATTATGACAGCAATGTCTGAATGCATGCAAAAAGGTAAACACACACACAGACGCTCACGCAAGTAGTAGCAAAAGCGCACACATCCCCAAAGTGGGGGAGGTTCCCAGTGTCCCTTGTGAACTACAGGTTGACTATGTCTATTTAACTATTTGATTGACGAAAACTATCCAACAAATCAGATTCTACTTCCTGTGGTGTGAGATTGATATTCCAGTATAACTAATCTACTCCCAGGTGGATGACTCTCCCGCTCAGCGGCGGAGCTCCTGGTGTGGCCTGTCCCCGTGCACGCTGGGCACCCTGGGGTGGCGTGTGTGAGGTACAGCAAAGTGTTTAACGTAAGTGTGTATATATATACATTACAGATCAACAGAGTAAAAAATAGAGCAATAAAAGGCTAATACGTCTGTGCTTTAGGGTTGACTGAATGACCGTTTGAATGGCTGCCAGATTGGCCTAACTGGCTGATGCTCTTGTTGGTCGGTTAATGGTTTCCCTGGCTGACTAGCTCGGATCTGATGTCAGCCTGAAAATATGTGTTTGGTCGTGCTTATGACTTCCCAAAATACCCTTGGCGAGTACTGATAAGCAGACAGGATGTGTTTGTTTTTGGTTGTGTGCAAGTCTATGTGTTTGTGTACCTTAGTGGCTGTGTGTGTACTCGTGTGTTTATTCCGTGTGATTCTGAGTTAGTTATTAGTCATTGTGAACTTTTCAAGGTAATAAAATGGACAACGTGCATCCTGTGCACGAATCGGAGGTTACACTCACGCACATTACATTTTTTAAAAAAATTTATAAACACATTTTTATGAGGTCAATCGAGAGCCTTTATGTCTGTCATAATTTAAATAATTTATTAATGTAAAGGGGGACATTTGTACTTCTAAAACATTAGCTCCCACATAAACTATATTGTATTTTTTCATACAATGCTGTAATAGTAATATGACTTTGTTAAATCTGTGTTTTACGTACCACTTAAACGACAATGGGGCTGCTTACCTTTACCAACCGGCACAACTGTGTTTTGTGAAGACCTAAATATATTTTAACTGAACAACCAGAATACACACCAGAATATTTTTTTTCTGGATTATACCGTCTACAACCCTGATATTTTTCACCCTGGTTCAATATCAGGGGAAAAAAAGACAGAATCCCAAGCAAGGTTTACTCTGGTCCAAGTTGAATAAATAGTCGGTAGGTTTGCTGTAATAGTGACCTCTGGGTAAATCCAACTTGACGCTTGTTAATGGGCCATCATATAGTTCCTACACGGCTCGGCCCAGCTTCTCCAAAAAAAACAAGTCTGTTAGGTGTAATAAACATACATTACAAGTCATTCAACAGTAATTTAACTCTGTATGGTAAGACAAACACACTTACACAGACACACTCAAACACAGACACACACACATCTCCCCCACACACAGACACACAGAAACACACACACACACACACACACACACACACACACACACACACACACACACACACACACACACACACACACACACACACACACACACACACACACACACACACACACACACACACACACACACACACACACACACACACACACACACACAGAATGCTCTCTTTGGAATTGTCAGTTTACTTATCCGCACATTGTTAAATTCTCTTCTTGCATTGTAATGTTGCACGTGCATGTTTTTGTGTAAAACAGTTTTCGCTTGTGCATGTGTGTGTTCAGGCTTCTCGATATGGATACAGCATTACAGTGATCACAGATACTGTGATAACGACCTGTGATATCGCTGTGCCATTCTGAAGACCAGTTTCCCTCACAAGTGTATCAGAGCATGTACATGTCAGTAGCCCATAAGAACATGTCAGGACATGCAGGGACATGTCTTACATTTGATATATACTGACACAACAACCCCTTATCCCCTTATCCCCCTGATGCCCCTCACGTTTAGACATATATTTACATGACATCAACACTAACACACTAATTATAACAAATACCTACAATTTCGCTAAAAAGCCATCAGCCCAGCTTTTGTGATGATGAGTCTATATCGTGCTCATCTGTAATTACTACATTAATATGATATGCTATGCAGCCCGTGCATTAGGTCTGGTCTAGTGGTACAGCTTGTGGTGCTGTGGTACAAACCGATACCTACAGAAAAACAAATAAAACCACGACCACTGCCTCTTAAACATGGACTGTCATAGGACCGTTGCTCTCACTGTAAAACCATTCGGTCTCAGAATGGAGGAAATCCAAGGTGATGTCACATCAAAAGTATGGTGGCTGCAATCAGCACACACATTCCCAACAAACACACACACACACCCACACGCATGACACACACACATGCCAAACACACACACACACGGTCAACACCAACACTCAAGACACACATGCCCAAAACACACACACTTATGACACACGCAAACAGACACGATGCATGCACACAGGATATGCCCTTAATTTGGAAAGCTGGTTTGAACATTAATGCTTCAGGAAGCCGTCTCCCAGTGCCTTAGTGCACTCTTGTTTCCTATTACACTGCGATTTATTATCACACTATGCAACCCTGATACACCCACCACCCCAATGCCAGTTTATACAGACGCGTTGTGGGGAAAAACACACACACACACACAGCCTGTGCCTCAGTCGCAACAACCGTGACACAGCGGGTGAGCAGGAGCGTCTATAGCTGCATTTATAATTTACTGTGTGTGTGTGTGTGTGTGATATGTAACCCTATGTGAAGGAGATGTGATCAACACTGCTCGACTGTGTGTGTGTGTGTGTGTGTGTGTGTGTGTGTGTGTGTGTGTGTGTGTGTGTGTGTGTGTGTGTGTGTGTGTGTGTGTGTGTGTGTGTGTGTGTGTGTGTGTGTGTGTACGTGTGTGCGCGCGCGCGCGTGTGTGTGTGTGTGTGTGTGTGTGTGTGTGTGTGTGTGTGTGTGTGTGTGTGTGTGTGTGTGTGTGTGTGTGTGTGTGTGTGTGTGTGTGTGTGTGTGTGTGTGTGTGTGTGTGTGTGTGTGTGTGTGTGTGTGTGTGTATGAAGGGGAACAGGGGCTATAAAGGGAGGGTGCTGGATGGAGAGATCACTCGACGGCCAGGTAAGACAGAGTCTAACTAAAGCAGCGCTGGAGTGACCGACTAAACCGTGGAGACCAGGATACAAACAGTCATTAATTAATTCTCTGGATTCAAAAACACTGGTATACGGACGAGACTGTACATCCTGCGACAAGACAACAAAAATAAACTGTCTTTAGGCTTGCGTGTGTCTGTGGGTTTGTTTGAGTGGGTGTGAATGTATGTTTGAGTGTGTGTGTGTGTGTGTGTGTGTGTGTGTGTGTGTGTGTGTGTGTGTGTGTGTGTGTGTGTGTGTGTGTGTGTGTGTGTGTGTGCGTGTGTGTGTGTGTGTGTGTGTGTGTGTGTGTGTGTGTGTGTGTGTGTGTGTGTGTGTGTGTGTGTGTGTGTGTGTGTGTGTGTGTGTGTGTGTGTGTGTGTGTGTGTGTGTGAGTGTGTGTATGTGAGTGTGTGTGTGTAAGGTTTGGTTCGCATTCTTTGCATCTGTGGTGATATTTTATGGATATGGACAGCTGCCTGGCCTCTCGGTCCGTATGTTGGTAGAAAATAAAAATGTAGGCTTGTGATTTGTGCATCCTGGCCCTTATCGATGAGTGGGTCCGAGGCATATAGATTAGAGGTGACTGCTCCATGTTAGGGACAGGGGCAGAATGGCAGGGATGCCAATAAACGCCACATGAATGGACAGCATCTTTCAGAGGGCCGGTGCCCTGTATCACTCAAGTACTCTCTTTGCCTAAAAAAGACAATGATGCGGAGACAAGTGAACAGACGTGATATATGCATTTTACTGCATCTGTGTAAGACTGCAAAAGACGTACATTTGCCCTGAATGGCTGTCAAACGATATAACACAAATTATATGTGTGTGATTATGGGTCTAAGAAATGTAACAGAATATAGATATAAATAAAGTGTTTGAAACTGTTCAGTTAAAAATGTCAAGAGAAGGAAAAAAAATGGATTCGTTGTGTGCTATTTTCTAGATCAAGAAAAGTGGAGTGTAGTCGAGATGTGGGGGGGAAAGCCGAGAAAGCGAGGAATGCGCTGCTGCGTTTCCCGGTCTTTCTGGCCGTCCGCTGCTCGCGCTGAGCGGAGCACGAGAGGCTCCGAACACACAATGTCAAATGATCTGACTCGCGCCACTCGCTCGGTCTGCCATGATCACGGACACTGAATAAAACAAACAAGCAAACAACCTGTGTCGAGTGATGTTTCACATTAGACATGGACCTAAAAATGTCCTTCTGCGTGAGATGGATGTCGGCGTGTAAATGTATTACAATGTCGATTTAAATCGTGTGGAACCCGCTGCAGAACATGTCGCTTAAACGGGGGTATTTGGACCCTGTAAATATATTAAAGTGGAACAACGCAGAAGCAGTGCGTCCATCGGAGTGGTTCGCTCTACTATGCACTACGGTGTTAGTATTGGTAGTAGCGGCGCTTGTAGTAATCGTAGTACGCAACGTTGGCAGACAAACACCGTAGTGACATCGCCGACAGCAGCCCGTCCACAAGGAAATGCGGCGAAATGTTCTCGTGTTGCGTCTAATTTGACCGATGCGTTTATGTACTATGCACGATTGTAACATGTTAATAAACAGACTGATGCTGGGGGAAAAGACCGACGCCTTTACAACGGATCGCTTATTAAGGGAGCCCTTTTCTGGGAAAACTCGTAAACTTATGCTGAGGACAATTGTTACATAACAACAAGGCTGTTGTGTTCATGACCAACTCGATCCCAAGTGTTCTTGCACGCCCATTAGACTGCAGTAAAAACATTGGACAAAGTTTTCAGTTTTGCACTCCCACCCCTCTCCTCGCCTTTCACGTCTCTTCCTCACCGAGCCTTGTCACTGCTTTTCTTTTGCACACTAATGCTGCCGCCCATTGGAAAACCGTCCAGTCCAACGCTAGTTTCTCTCTGGTCAATACAATCCACGTCGACTGAGCTTTATAACCTTTCTAACTTTGTTTCAACTTACCCACAATGGACGTTTTTACTTCGGATGAGAAAGATTTATGCTCCGATTATGCAGATGGAGAAGACTCGCACCAATTCCGAACGACATCCATTTGCGGTCGGCGACATCTGTGGGATACAAACTTATACTACTTTTCCTCCGCCAAACATGTCTTTTTCCCACAGCAACTCAAACACGGATAAAAAAAAACTATCAGTCTCATTTCCACTACAGTCACAAAATGGTGAATGAACCACTAACAGCTGGGTGGACTGACCAATCAGAGGTTGGTGACAGGTACAGTAGCTTATCAGCGTTGAAGTTAGAGGCTAAAGGGCGTGGAAAGCTGTCAAAGCCCAGTTGATTGACGGGACGGCTCAGCCAATGGTAGAAGAATGCTTGGCGATACCGGTGCTCAGTCCCATACTTTACAGTATCCAATCAGGGCCTTGGGAACCATAGGAACAGTATGTGGGCGGGTTGAAGGGAGGGAACAGCCAGGGAGAGCCAATAGAAACACAGAAGTCCCACTCCTTTCGTAAAAAGTGTATGTTTACCATAATTGACAGGACAAGTGCCTTCCCTGGGCAAACGGCGGTCATACATCGCTCTCCCCGTACAGACATAAGAATACAACCAAAGTTTAAACAGCAAATTACATTCTTTAGTTATTCTTACCTATAGGGTGTGAAAAATACGAAGAATAATGCAACCACTTAAATTAAGGAAAGCGTTTAGGGTGACCACAAGAAGCTGCATGGCCGGCAGAATTCTGATTAAACAACAATAGGTTTTGTGACAGGTCTGTCTGAGGTATAGTGGACATCTCCAGGCTGCAACCGTGGGATATATCTCCCTTGCAACTGTTGTCTCTCTCCCTCTTTTTCTTCTCTCAGCAACAGACCCTAACTTCGAGGCTTTTAACCAATCGTAGCCCTGTATTTTGCCTGCTCTGACGTCGGTAATTGCACTGCTCCGCCCACTCAATAGAAACCGAACGGACTGTGTTGGCTGACGTCACTTTGCTGATAGTCGATTGGGCAGGTGTGAACTGTCCTTAAACCAATAACTGAACACGGTGATGATGTCACCGAGAGTGTTGCCACCAGCTGGACCAAGGAGGCGTGGCGTGGTTGGTAAACTCGGCTAACCCCGAGCATATACTGCAACTGCATGTAGTTTGAGAAAACTGTGTGTGCCATGCACCGTGTGAGGCATAGTAACAGGAGCGTACAATGGCATTCATTGTGCATGTCTGTCAAAGGTGTTCTACTAAGGCACACACGACTGCTCACTAGGCTACTACCAGAGTCGAATGAGATCACCGTCGAGATGTGCATAATGTTATTGTATAATGCGCCTTTTAAAGTTTTACGCCATGCTTGCTGTTTGACATTGGGAACGAAACGCTCGTGCACACCAGTTCCAGTGTAGATAACATAACGCAATCCACTAGCCTACTCAGTTGTAGTAGAGGCCAGACTGTGCAGACAGGCGTCCATTCCCGTCGCTGCAGCCTTTCTCCGTATGGGATTCTGAACATACATGTTCAAGCTTCACTGAAGCATTGGCAAATGGAAAAAGGTCACACATACATTACAATTGTAGGGTAAGTTCAACGTACCGAGTACGTTTAACAATATAACAGTGTTTGTGTGTGTGTGTGTGTGTGTGTGTGTGTGTGTGTGTGTGTGTGTGTGTGTGTGTGTGTGTGTGTGTGTGTGTGTGTGTGTGTGTGTGTGTGTGTGTGTGTAACGTGCGTGTGTTTGAGCGTGTCCGCGGACTTGTGTTTGAGGAAGTGAGAACGTGACAACACTGCTGACAAAACGCTGAAGTAGGGCGACATCTAGCGGTAGTCTATCACACCTGCAGTTTAGACGTTTTCAGCCCATCAAAAATGCATTTGGATGCTTAGTTTGGATGTTGTCAGGACAATTAAGGTTATTGGGCGAGCAGGATAACAATGAAACGGATCAATACATGTTGTTGTTGGACCACCAAGACGTGACCAGATATCAATTCACAGAATGAGTGCAGAATTTCCATTGAAGTGGCTGCATGAACACTCCAATTGAAATGTAATACATGTAATAGCAATGATAATGCTTTCCTTTGTGTATGGATCAATACATGAGCAATGAAGCTGAGAGAACACTGCTATACCTTCCACCCCTCCCTCCTCGTTAACAAGGCCCCCACCCCCCTCCTTCACTGTGGGACCCTGACCTACGACCCTCACCCTTCACCCCCCTCTCTGTGTATGTCAATCAAACGCCAAAAACGCCCCCTCCACAGGCACAGAGACACACACACACACACACACACACACACACAACACACACACACACACACACACACACACACACACACACACACACACACACACACACACACACACACACACACACACATAGACAGACGGACAGACACAAACACAAACACAATCACTCATACACTTGCAGGCTACAAGCATGCAGACATATGCCCCCCCCCACACACACACACACACAAACACACAGACACACACACACCACTGGCTTCAGCTGTCAGTCAGCTAGATAACAGACTGTTGGAGATAACCAGGATTGACGGAAGCTTTATCTGAAACTCAAAGGAAAACCTAAATTATATTAATTATGTGTATGTTTGTATGGGGCAAGATTAATGAAACCAAACAACCCGTTACAATCACAAGCAGTATCTCTGAGGATTTCTTAGCAGAACACCTTTGACCTGAGCTGAGCACTAAATGACCCTCTGGAATGTCTCTACCCACGCTTCTCTGTGGGTACAGACACACAGTAGTATAACCCTGACCCCCAGCCCCTGGCCTCCTGACCCCTAGGGCCCGGACAGTGGACCCCGGGCCCATCAGCCTTTGGATGATACAGGGCTTTGTCGGGATCCTGTTGGCCCCAGAACACTGAGAGGTAACAAGTCAGTTAGTTTTTAGATAGTTCACTTTTCAACCTCACTTCTCTGCTATTGAATCGTATGAGCTGAACGGGTTCCACTACTGTTACGTGTGCGTAGCTTTGTACATCGTAGCTTAGTATAACCAAAAAAGGTGAATAATAATTTCCCTAGGTTCCTCAGTCTTTTTATTAGATTACAATGCAAATGGACATTGGATAAATTATAAATTGTTTCTGTTTAATACAATCTTTCAGCTTCCACATCTATTTTATGAATGATGAATCTCCTACATCTATTTCATGAAATATGAAAATATGTGATAAATATGAATGTTTGTAGAGACACCTTTATAAAATCACGTTTCACTCCTATGGATTCAGCAGACATGTAACCTTATTAGCAGAACTAATGTTGAACATTGGCAATAACCCTAATCGCTCATCGTACTGCCATGTTATCACTTGTGCGTTTATTATTGAGTACCTACCCATGTTATTTATGTGGTTTCATGTCTGTTAGACAGGGGCGTTTCTAGATTTTTGAAATATCCGGGGCTTAGCCCAAAGGGAAAGGGAAAATCTGTCCGTAGCGCGCGGCAACAATTTTGTATGCTTTATTGCGCATTCACATTTTTCATAATGTTTTACCTAAATACACAAATACGCAGTTTAATATATATTTAAATAGCTACCTGACTGCTGTGCTGCTTATTCACAGACATCTAAAGTTCCATTGAAGTTATTTCAGAGTAAAATGAATACAAGTAAGACAAACCTTACCTATATATATATATATATATATATATATATATATATATATGATAGTATAATATATATATATATATATAGTTATCATATGTCATTCACTTGGGGGTATAGCTATTAGGTTCAATTCACTTGAGGTGGTAAACAGTCTGGTTATGTTTTTAAACCGTTTATTCTCTTGCCAGAAGGACTATCTAGAAGGACTAAGCTACTTTATTTTGAGATGCCCCTGGAATCCCCATGTTTGTTTCTAGTGTAAAGCAAGCAAAACAACAATCGGGGCTAATTATATAATATCCTGAAACAGTCTAGGGACGCCACTGCTGTTAGATATTGACATCCTTCCAAAATGAGCCCTCTCGGATGCCGGGCTGAAACAAGATTTGTTTCACTATGACTCCTTTCAGCTGCCCACCCCTCCTTCTCTTGCAAATTTAAAATAAAACTGCTAATAAAACGCTTGAGTTGGTGTTTTGAAAAGAGAAAACATTTTATTAGTACATGGTATAAAGATAATTATGAGCCTTTGATTGATATCCAGACATTTTTTGCGGAGACAGATTCCTGTTCCCCACTTGTATTGGGGTGAACGGAGATATCCACTTCAGGGACACTTGAATCGAGGGACCCGTCCACAGCCCGCCTAAACAGCTGCAATACCAGGCTTGGGCGCTGAGCACTGGTGGATTGCTAAAGTGTATGCACTGCTCATGGAGGCCTGTGCTGTGTTCCAATCCGTACTTATTGTATACGTAGGGAGTTCCAATTAAGATCTGGGACAAAAAAAGTGTACTGAAAGGACCCGGATGGTGTACTCTTAACGGTCCAACTACTCAGTGACTGTGGATCGATGCATACTTTTTGTACTCAACGGCAGCCATCTTAGCTACGTAGAGGCGGAGCCAACGTCAGCACATTTTCCACATAGCCTGCATTGATGGAGTCATTTTGTAGCTTTTATTGCTTTTTATAGCTGCTAGGCGTAAAGCATTGGTTCTCAAAGTGCGGCCCGCGGGCCAATGGCGGCCCGCAGAAACATTCCTGCCGGCCCGCAATGACATACAGACGTAAGTAAAAAAATAAAAGCACTGGGATGCTGATGGCGTTTCCCGCCTGATTTTTTTCCTTTGACAGCCCTCAGTCAAATTTTGGGTTCCTAAATTGGCCCTCAGCTGTCAAAACTTTGAGAACCCCTGGCGTAAAGGGTTCAAAAAAGAGTAAAGAGTGCGGATAGTGTACTACGTTTAAGTGTACTCATGGAAGCATGGATATTGGAACACAGCGTGTGTGTGTGTGTGTGTGTGTGTGTGTGTGTGTGTGTGTGTGTGTGTGTGTGTGTGTGTTGTGTGTGTGTGTGTGTGTCTGTGTGTGTGTGTGTGTGTGTGTGTGTGTGTGTGTGTGTGTGTGTGTGTGTGTGTGTGTGTGTGTGTGTGTGTGTGTGTCTCTTTAAGAGAATAGCGAGCCGGTGCGTGATTAAAAGTAGCCCAATCCTGCGGGAAAAACCGCCCAATCTGGCAACACTGCTGAAAGTCGCACGCTCCACTACAATGAGACCAACTTAAGCCGGTATGAACCCAAAACTGTGATTCTGAAGAAAGTTTAAATGATATCGAAATTCTGTTTAGATATTATTGAAGTGTGGAGATTTGTTAAATGGTTGGAACGAAGATAAACGGTTGAATATTGATTTTGTTATGTCTTCGAGAACGGCGGAGCCTTCACCAGGTGTCCTAGACTTGCACGTGATTGGTTACATGTGTGTATGTGAGTGTTTCTACATGTGTGTGCAAGCACATGCATGTGTGTGTATGTGGGTTTGACCTGAATGGCTGTGCGAACTGTAAAGAGAACACACACACACACACACACACACACACACACACACACACACACACACACACACACACACACACACACACACACACGCACACACACACACACACACACACACACACAGTCCAAACTTGGATTTGCTCAATTTCCCACAGACATATTGGATCCATTTTATATCTACAAGGTTTGACAGAGCAGCAAAATAAACGGATATGCTGTTGCTGAAGGGGAAAATCAACACTAGCGATTTAACAATCAGTGTCGCTTGATCAGCTCTTTTCAGGGATATCAACTGACAATAGTTGCACTTGCCATCAAAAAAGCTGAATATTCATCATTGATCGCTGATGCACGGTTCCACATTGATAGGAAGGAGCTAGAAACAATCTGATAGGAGGAGCAGATGACCAGCACAGTTACAAGGGATAACTATGCCTGGAGGCCAACTGCCTCCAGGCATATACTGTATATAAGGGGCCCATGGCAGCCACTGTGTGCTGGATGCATTCTGTGGCTTCACATGGTAACACTACACCAGTCAGCTGCTAAGGGCCTTATGCACCTATCGGCCATCTCCATTCTAAACGCATCATTTTCCCCCAGCATGGCCCCTATGGTGATAAGACCCATTAAGGATCATTAAGAAGTCGAATGGACCTCACTTCTCAATAGGCTGTGGGATGGTAAGCATGGGGTTCATGATGTGTGGCTGGTAAACTCGAGTGGCTCCCAACCTTCAAATTTTCGGGCTGTGTTTGGAATAAATCCAGGGGAAGGACGATGTTATGTACAAAGGGGAACCAATGTGAGAAAAGTAAAGTCATTTTGATGATAACTGTATCTAAAGCGATCACAGAGATCAACGATTACATTTACACGTAGTACACTCTTCAAACAGCGGGAGGAGCCATCGAGTGAAAAATGACAAGGTACACCGCTAAACACATGAATGTACGCTTTAAAACATGTTTTAAATATGTAGACGTCGCCTATACAAGCAGGCTGAGCGACTTCAACATGAGTTATATTTAAAAACACTGATAATATATAGGATAGGCTACTGATCAAAATGTCATGCTGTTAACTATTTCAGTGGTTTTGGTCACAATGAATAAGACAAGAAAACTATAAAGCAAATATATTATTCAAAAAGGCATTAATAGTTTTAATAATAGCCTAGCCTAAGTCTACGATCATTTAAGGGACTGAAAACGATTTGAATAGTTAATTAAGTAGGCCTTTACATTAAAATATTTATTTGATAAACAAAAAATATGAATATACCTCACAATCTGGTTAAATGAAAAAAAGAACAACAACAACAAAACAAAGAAAAGCTCAAATTAAAAAGCCACCAATACAGCTGTCTTAGTTCCTTTAAATGTACTTGCTGGGGGTTTAAAGTTTCAACATTAGAATGGCTTGTCATAAAGGCCTAGGCATTTAGTGACCGCCAACACAAGTTAGCTACTTTAAGCTATGTACCAATGAAATAGGAAATAATGACAAGAAAATAACAAGGTGTGTATGTTTGTGTCTGGGTTGTGCAGGTGTGTGTGTGTGTGTGTGTGTGTGTGTGTGTGTGTGTGTGTGTGTGTGTGTGTGTGTGTGTGTGTGTGTGTGTGTGTGTGTGTGTGTGTGTGTGTGTGTGTGTGTGTGTGTGTGGTGCGGTCATGACTACCTGATTCCTCTCTAGGCAGTGTTTACCACAGGCAGTTCTGTGTAGAGTAGAGGATGTGGCTACGACAGGTAAAAAAAAAAAGCAATGCTATTTCACAGTATAGGCCTGCTTGACTTTTCCAACTTTCACACACAGCATGACGTTTATTCAAGCACACTTAAGGTTGTTTAGTTCTTGGTTTCGTTTTGCACTTGGTGCAAACATTTGTGGTACTGGGTGGAATCAAAGCATACGGAGGTGACTGCGTCTGATTTCTCCGAAAGAAGCCACGCGGCACCATGGGTGGAGGTGGGATGTAAGGGCAGCGGTGTCTGGGGTCTTTCTTCTGTCCTGCTCCTCTCCTCTCCTTTCACCAGAACCCAACCACCTGGGCCTCTTGGAAGCAGGGGACTAAGGGATGTCTATCACACACAGACACACACACACACAAAAAAGCACAGAAAAGCACATTTGCACACACATACACAAAAGCACGCAAGCACTTTTGCACACGCACATAGACATACACAAAAGCACGCAAGCCCTTTTCCACACACACACAAACACACACACACACAACACACACACACACACAAACATACAAAAGCACGCAAGCACTTTTGCACACACATACACAAAAGCATGCAAGCACTTTTGCACACAGACACACACATACACACACAAAAGCACGCAAGCACTTTTGCACACACACACACACACACACACACACACACACACACACACACACACACACACACACACACACACACACACACACACACACACAAAAGCAAGCAAAGAATAGGACACACAAATTCACGATGAAGGTATAGTACCGGATGCACTGCTGTGTCATAACAGAACATGAGCAAAACACAAACAAAAGTACACAAACAGCGATTTTTGACTTCCCATAAATAATCAACGGACAAGGCTTTTTTTTTTTGCTCAATTTGTCTGCATTTTTTTAATGCAGTGTAAAAAACCTTACAGCGACGCATCCGCCAATGCCTGGAAGTGCTCTTGGACTCCAGGGACCGACGTCACACTGAAAGAAGAACAGCCGCGTGCATGTGAGCATTATGTGGAAGAGCGGGCAGCAGCAAACGGACAAAGTGCTTGTCCTCTGTGTGCACTTTGTGGCACATTCTCACTGATCACTTCCACCGTGTGTGTGTGTGCGTGTGTGTGTTCCAGTTTGTCTTTCAAGATATAAACGTTGTTTGGGCAAGCGTATAAAGAAGGCTCATGTTGAAATGACTACAGGATGTAGTCAGAGTAGAGGTGTTGTCAGAGATCTCTTATGTGTAAACTCGACATCCTAGTCCTATGTTGCGGTTCAGTATTTAAAGCAGAGGCTTTTATACATGTCATTAAGGAGTAGTTATAGTTGTTGGGCATCTTGCTCAAGAATGCCTACAGGTTAGGGAAATCAGACGTCAAACCCAGTACCCTTACCTTTTTGGTGTGAGCTTAAAGACTACTAAATGGACTGATCCTATTGGTTAAAATTATTTTAACTCTCTTTATGGTAGACTGGCTGAAAGGTTCATCACATTGAAATATCAAGGTAATACCTATTCTCAATTCAATTGTCTGCTAATGCTAAGGAGTGTTTCAAGAGACAAGGGACAAAGCAAACAAACAACAGCCGTTGGGTTTTAACCAGTTTTAATTAACCCTGATTACATCTTAATTACAAGTTTTGAAAAAACAACAAAACAAAATAATGAACACGAAAGAACTAAAGAAGAGAAACTCAATGTTACATCATGGTATTAGCTCCTGTCTGTCCATCCCTGTTACGTAACTGCATCGGGGCGACGAGAGAGGAGAGAGGGATGACAGGGAGCGAGGGAACGACAGACCTTAAAACAGAAAACAATAAAACATCCTTCTCTTCTTTTAAAACAATAAAATTCCTCGCTAAATTAAAAAAAAACTAATGTACAAGAGTGAGCAAGAGAGAATATTATAAAATAAAAAATAATTACAATACGATGACGAAAAAAAGATAAACCTATTCCCCTCAGCGATATGCTGCGTCCTCCACGCTCAAACTCCCCCCATCACGTCTCAAAATATCAGGTTTATGTTCATTTTTTACACATGTTTCACTTATCTTACACTTGGAGAATTTACTAAAAAGACCGAGGGAAGTAGGCTGGCGGGGGTCAAAAAGCTGGGGGAGGAAGGCGGGAAGGCAGGGATGGGTCCACATCGTCCAACGTGATGCACACGACATAAACAGCTTACCGGGCCAAGGAATAACAATGCAGCGGGAGGAGGTAAATAATCCAGAACAACAACAATAATAATAATAAGAACAACAATAATCAACAGCAATATTGACATCCGAGAAATAATATGGGAGATCATTTCCTTCTTCTTTGTTTAAAAATGACTTGTTGGAGAGAAATGCCACGTTTTGCGCCACTTTGCCCACGGGTGATTTTAAACTGCAGAAGGCCAGAGAGCAGGCCCACAGAGAGAGAGCGCTAGAGAGAGAGAGACAGAGAGAGAAATGCCCATTCAAACGGGTCTCGGTCGCTCTCGTGTCTTGTGCTGTCAGATCACACCACAGTCTGCAACGAGATAGACAAACCAATAGCAAGAAAGGGCGAGCGAGAGACAGACAGAGAGAGAGAGAGAGGGGGAGAGGAGATTCCGTACAGAAAAATACAGAGCCGGAGAGAGTGTGTGAGAGAGTGAGAGAGTGAGAGTGAGAGAGAGAAGGAGAGCGAGAGATACTGAAAGAATGCAGAGCAGGCAAGAGGGCTGCCTGATCTGTTGCTTAGATATAAAGACTTGTAATAAGGCAGCTGTCAGTGGAGTTACAAACATGGGGATTGTTAGTGGTGAGGGAGTGAGGTCGTGTACATGTGTGTGTGTGTGTGTGTGTGTGTGTGTGAGTGTGTCTGAGTGTGCATGCTCTGACATGCTCCAACCCGCCCCGGACTACTTGGATGTGAGTGATGAGGGAAATTCGATCAGCGACGCCACATATCATGGAGCCTGGAGGTCTCCCCCTGCCCCGCCCCCCCCCCCCCCACCCCACACACACACACACAACCGCTCGCTGCCGTTGATCAGTGGACCCAGTACCCCCTCCACCCAGGATCTACAGGTCCCCAGTGACATACCCTTCTCTGGGACGTGGATACTCCAGGGGTGGTGTCACAACGGGCATGTGTGGAATGTGTGGATTTGAGAGGTGTATCTATGACTGGGGATGTGTGCGTGAGTTTGAGTGTGTAGCCACATTGAGCATGTGCGGAATGTGTGTGTTGTATTCGTGTCTGTTGGACTCTGAATGTGTGTCTGCGTGCGTGTGCATGTGCGCGTTTAAGGGTGAAGTCACGACGAGTACACGTAGAATTCGCATGCGGAATTTTTGAATTTGACCGTTTCCATGACTGTGATGATGTGTGTGTGTGTGCATGTCTGTAGTCATATGTGTGGGTGTGTACATGCTGATGTGTGTGCATGTAGGGGTAGAGTAACAATCAGCATGTGTGGAATGTGTGTGTCTAATTTTTGTATTTGACTATATGGCAACGAATGTGTGTAGATGTGTGAGTGCATGTGGGTGTGTGAGCGTGCATAGCTTGAGGGAAGAGCGTCTCAGGTCAGGCCTCACATGTGGTTCTTGCAGCTTTTCCAGGCTATCTTACAGTCATGATTAACTCCTTATCGCCCCCTTCTTGGCTGGCTCGCAGCCTAGACCGGGGCGGGCTGGTGTACCTGGGCCTTAGGTTAACTGGCCTAAGATAAAAGACAGGGTTTCCACTTCACAAATAGCATGAGGTACCCTGGGCTAATGCTGATCCGTACACATGGGCTAGAGGCTAGCAGGGGGCTTGCCCCTGAATGGATGTGCGTGGTCACATCGTGAAGAACACACGTTTGAATGATTATCATCGCACAAAAACCTCCAGTGTGCTTTCTCAATTGTTTCTCCCGTTACTGGTCTTATTCTTGTCTTTGACTAAACTGTGCTTTTTTTTCTGGCTTATTTCCTATTTAAATAAAAGTAGGAGGACACCAGGATCCACCCGCACACTTCCCTGTTACGATAACAACCCCCCCCCCCCCCCCCCCACTGTCCTTGGTCACCTGGTTACCCAAGAAGAATTATATACACATCGCTTATGACCAATCAAAACAACCCCACTTACAAAAAGAATCCTGAATCAGTCATATCATTAAAATGCTATGGTTCTTTAAAATCTCAGTTTCATAATAATTTCATATAGAATATATAAAGATATAGTTTGTATGTATGTGTGTTAGAGCTCAGTTTGGACTTTGTACATGCTATAAAAACAAGGCATTGAGAGGGCAATGTGTGTGTGCATGTGTGTTTGTGTGTGTCCGAGAGGGTCCTGGGGCGTGTTTGATTCTCTCTGATGGCCTACGTACCGATGGATGGATAACTGATAAGACATTTAGAGAGGACATTGAGAAAATGTATCATCCCACGACCCAGCTGGCCAGAGACTCTGAGCCAGCAGTGGCCCTCGACCCGCAGCTTGGAAACCTCTGCTTTACAGGCAGGCGGTCTCATGTCTCTCCCCCCACTCTCTCTCTATCTCAGGTCTCAGGACCAAGCAGAGGGTCTCCGAGAGAGAGCAGGAGCGAGAGAGAGAGAGAGAAGAGAGCCGATAGAGAGGAGGAGAGAGGAGAGCGAGAGGTAACCAAAGTTAATAAGCTAAAAGGCAGTGTTGTAGGTGTGTGAGTGCGTCTCGGTGTGTTAGTGTGTTGGTGCGCATAGGTTTGCTGGTTTGGTTAACACTATCAAGAGCATGATTGTTAAAACCGCAGAAAGCAGGCGCACTGAGCTTCCCTTGCCCCTGGGGAACTCACAGTGAAACACACGGTAAGCATGCAAGCTATGTTAGGCTACTACGCTAGCAGTCATTGGCGGACACTCAAACCACCCTCCCTCTCCCTCCCTCCCCCAAGAGAGCCTTCCTCCCCTCTCTTCCACTTCCCCCTCCCTGGTGGTCCCAACAGAAGCACTCAACAAACTCCCTTTCCTCCTGCCTTGCGTGGTCTCCGTATCTCTGGCCCGTTCCATGCATCTCTCAGAGAGGAGGCGGCGGGGGGGGGTATCTGTCCGAGCCCAAGTGTATCCAGGGCTGGTCCAGGACAAGCAGAAGCAGGGTGGAGAATAGGAGTGTAACAGACAGTAGGTCTAAAAAAGTCAATGAAAGCATTTCGCTGGAGAGTGTGAGTATTAGAAAAGTGTGCGTGTGTGTTTGTGTGTGTGTGGGGAGGGGGTCCAAGAGCAGAATAATAGTTTTTCTTCTCTTAACGGTACGGTCTCAAGTTCCATTCCCTGGCCACTGGCTGGGCGCTGTGGGGGCGTGTCCATCCAGTAAGTGAGCTGCGATTGGCTTCCCTGAGTGGAGTGGGTCTTGTCAGTTGTTCCAAGCAAAAGAGCCCCCCCCCCCCGCCCTCCGTCTGTCCGAGGTTTATGTGGTGACAGACAATCACCCCTCCCACGTAACTCCACTCTTGGTCATCACTTCATCATCATTATCATGTGTGTTTTAGATACAGGCACTTTGATCAAAACCCTGTCGTCTCTACAGAGACTTAGCGGCAGGTCCCCTGAGGAGAGACTGATAGGTGACCCCCACCGATAACGGGGTCTGCAAGGCAGGAGAGGTGCTGGGGTGGGCGGGACTTAGATATTTGTGGGGGGAGGGTTACTAGTCCAGGAGGGGAGGAGAGCCCTGCTTAGCCGGTCGGTGTGTGAGGAGTGTGTGTGTGTGAAGGAGTATCAGGGGTTCAGCAGTGGTCCCGGGACATTAGTGTTGGGGCTGTGTGTGTGTGTGTGTGTGTGTGTGTGTGTGTGTGTGTGTGTGTGTGTGTGTGTGTGTGTGTGTGTGTGTGTGTGTGTGTGTGTGTGTGTGTGTGTGTGTGTGTGTGTGTGTGTGTGTCCCATCAGCAGGTCTTGTTCTCCAGGGAGAGCTGGGCCGTGGCGCGGTGCAGTTCGGCGCTCACCCTCCGGTGGGACGCCAGCAGCGGGGGCGGGGCCAGAGACCCCTCGTACACCAAGGGGGGCGGGCTGTCTGCGTCCTCCCCCCCTCCTTCCCTCCGCCTCCGGCCGCTGTCCTCCTCCTCCTTGGTGTCCACCCGGGCGCCGTTCCGCTGCCTCTCCTGCTCGGCCCGCACCTTCTTGTCGTCCGACTCCTCTTGGGACGAGGTCTCCATGCGCTGGTCCTCGCTCCAGCGCCGCTTGAAGCGCAGCTTCAGCGGGATGCACTGGGTGGGCGGCGGGGACTCGGCCGGCTCGCTCTTGATGGCCGCCGCCGCGACGGGGGCGATGGCGCTGGGGGTGAAGGGGGCGGGCGCGCGGTGCGGCGACACGGCGAAGGGCGAGAGGCCGGGCGGGGGCGGGGCCGGCGCCTTGAACACGTCCTCGTCCAGGTCATCGTCGGGGTGGGGGTGGTGGGTGGTGGTGGTGGGGGAGGGGGTGGTGCTGCTGCTGGTGGGGCTGGTACCCGTGGTGGCTGAGCTGGAGGTGTGGGTGGTGGGGGTGGTGGTTGTTGTTGTGGCCGCCGTGGTGGTGGTGCAGGGCGCTGCCGTTGGCGAGGTGGGGGTGGGTGTGGTTGAGGCGGTGGGGGTGCTGGTGGGCGGGGCCGCCCCGGACATTGCGGGCGGAGAAAAGCTCATAGTCCTCGTCGGGGTCCTCCTCGCTGATGTCTGTCACCTCCACCTCCTCCTCGGACTCGATGTCTGAGATGGGCTCCACCTGGAGGGAGGGGGAGGCCGGCAGAAGGAGAGCAGGCGTTAGTCATAGGTCAACCTGCGGCAGTGCCAGTCAGGCTGTTGTTTTTCTCATTACCACTCTGTCTTGGAGCCAAAAGCACAAGGCTGGGCCACGACACCAAGTTATGTTTTTAAATGTCCCTCACTAAGCTAGAAAAATGACGCCATTTGCACTACGTGTTCTTACAGCAGTTATCCTGGGGGCGGGAACCGCACCGAAAACATGGGGGAAAATGTGCACTGGTTTGCTCTGGGCTTATGGCTCTCTACCACAGAGCCCAGCAGTAGAGGCTCTACCACAGAGCCTCTACCGCTCTGTGGTAGAGGCTCTACCACAGAGCCCAGCGGTAGAGGCTCTACCACAGAGCGGTAGAGCCTCTACCACAGAGCCCAGCGGTAGAGGCTCTACCACAGAGCGGTAGAGCCTCTACCGCTCTGTGGTAGAGGCTCTACCACAGAGCGGTAGAGCCTCTACCGCTCTGTGGTAGAGGCTCTACCACAGAGCCAGCGGCAGAAGGAGAGCAGGCGTTAGTCATATGTCAACCTGCGGCAGTGCCAGTCAGGCTGTTGTTTTTCTCATTACCACTCTGTCTTGGAGCCAAAAGCACAAGGCTGGGCCACGACACCAAGTTATGTTTTTAAATGTCCCTCACTAAGCTAGAAAAATGACGCCATTTGCACTACGTGTTCTTACAGCAGTTATCCTGGGGGCGGGAACCGCACCGAAAACATGGGGGAAAATGTGCACTGGTTTGCTCTGGGCTTATGGCTCTCTACCACAGAGCCCAGCGGTAGAGGCTCTACCACAGAGCGGTAGAGGCTCTACCACAGAGCGGTAGAGCCTCTACCACAGAGCGGTAGAGCCTCTACCACAGAGCGGTAGAGCCTCTACCACAGAGCCCAGCGGTAGAGCCTCTACTACAGAGCCCAGCGGTAGAGGCTCTACTACAGAGCCCAGCGGTAGAGCCTCTACCACAGAGCGGTAGAGCCTCTACCACAGAGCGGTAGAGGCTCTACCACAGAGCGGTAGAGCCTCTACCACAGAGCGGTAGAGGCTGTACCACAGAGCGGTAGAGCCTCTACCGCTCTGTGGTAGAGCCTCTACCACAGAGCGGTAGAGGCTCTACCGCTCTGTGGTAGAGCCTCTACCACAGAGTGGTAGAGCCTCTACCACTCTGTGGTAGAGCCTCTACCACAGAGCGGTAGAGCCTCTACCGCTCTGTGGTAGAGGCTCTACCACAGAGCGGTAGAGGCTCTACCACAGAGCGGTAGAGGCTCTACCACAGAGCGGTAGAGGCTCTACCACAGAGCCTCTACCACAGAGCGGTAGAGGCTCTGTGGTACAGACTCTACCACAGAGCGGTAGAGGCTCTGTGGTAGAGCGCCCTGCCCCCCTACGCCCAGTGCCCCCCTCACCTTGATCTTGGGCAGCCCGGCGCTGTTGAGCGACTGCGTGGACGAGGAGTTGGACACGAGGCCCGAGCCGCCGGCTGAGCTGAGGTCGCTGCCGAAGGACAGCGAGGAGCCCATGCCCGACGTGGAGGTCCCGGAGGCGGAGGACATGGAGCCCTGCCGGCCGGACCCCTGGCCGTCCCCGCGCTGCTTGCGGCCCAGCGGGGGCGGCTGCAGCTTGAACTTGAAGGGGGACATGTGCGCCGCCTCCTCCCCCAGGTGCAGCGGGTGGTGCGTGGGGTGGGAGTGCGGGTGGGGGTGCGGGTGGGCCGAGTGCGGCGGGTGATGGTGGGGGTGGTGGTGGTGGTGATGGAGGGCCACGTGCGCCAGAGACGGGTGCTGCGGGTGGCGCTCTCTGTCTCGCTCCCTCTCTCTCTCCCTCTCGCCTCCCGCCAATGCGGCTGCTCGCTCGCC
>OLKM01000766.1:144045-161094 GCA_900291075.1 Melanogrammus aeglefinus
AATAAGGCTTTGGATTGAACAATACGAGGACGGATTAAAAGAGAGCTTTCTGAGAGAGTGTAGAGGTTTGTTAAGTCCACTGAGTGTTTTGGATACATGATTTTTAGGACAGGATTACGTCTGCCAATACACAGACACAATGTGGCCCACATTAGTCAGACCAGCTCAGGGAAACAGCCTGTTGGTCGTGGAAATAAACAGGGATAAAGAGCGATAGAGTAGGAGAGTGGAAGACCGAGAAGTTGGGAGACACGGAGAAGGAAATGTATAGGGATTCAGCCTTCTTTAAAAAAATTAAGAAATGTAATGGTAATTCAAAATGTAATAGATCTTCAGAGAGTGCTTCATAAAATGCATGTTGCTCATAGTTACGAGGACTCCACTACCATAGTGGATCACAGCTATTCAAAATTCATGATTTATGAGAAAATCAATTACCGGTGTGTACGTTTCTCCTGCTGCCTCGAAATAACCGTATCAATCAAGAGGCAAAGACATTAAATAATGGCAGTGAGCAGAGGTGGTGTAGAAAGCCACGTGAAATGGACCATCTTGCTATTAATACCACTGTAGTATGATAGCCTTGCTTAATGGAGTTTGTTCAATCTCACACACACACACACACACACAACACAATCACACACACACACACACACACACACACACACACACAACACACACACACACACACACACACACACACACACACACACACACACACACACACACACACTTTCCTGGCCCATTGTTGGGCTGTAAATAGGCGCTGACCGTGACAGGAAGTTGGGATTACAATACTCCCCACGAGCCTTCTGTTTATTTTCTACCTCTTTCGTCAGCATTGGCTTCTGCGCTGTCACACACAGACCCACACAGCATTCAAACACACACACATGTCAGAATTGAACACACACATGCGCATGTGTGTGTGCTATTGCTGGAAGTCACCAGCTGATCACACTCAGGTTTGTGTGTGAGTGTTGGATTTGTGCGCAACAGAGAGATTAATGGGATATAGCCATGTTTGGGCTGTCTTATTTGGGGATGGGGTGTTGTCACATGCCGTGTGCGTGCGTGTGTGCTTATGTGCGTGCGTGCGAAGAGGATATGTTCTCCGTTTTTAGTCACATCCAGTGTGTGTGTGTGTGTGTGTGTGTCCGTGTGTGTGCGTGCCTGTGAGAGTGTCATTGGAGGGTGGCTCGTGTGCATGTTCTGCCCGTGAATAAAGGGCCTATTCTGTCCAGGGACAATGAGATGCATATAACGCACACGTACGGAAAAACATACATGCAAAGAGACAATAACCACACCGAGGGAAAACACACACACACACGCACACATACACACACAGGCCAACACAACGCCACCACAGTGGTGCGGTGACGGCCCCACTCCATCCACACGCGCAGGGCCCCCTGCGTCCCTCGCTGCCCCCACACAATGGGCCCTTATGGGGTCGAACCCCCTGACCGACAGGCCCGGCCATGGAGGTGTGTGCGTGTGCGTGCGTGTGATTTACATCTCTGGAGGGCGTACCATTTGATAGTGGCACCCACAGCTCAAGGAATATAGAGGGCCCTCATTCATCATGGCAAGTGCTCAACATTGTACTGTACACACATACACGTGTCTGTCTGTCCGTGTGTGTGTGTGTGTGTGTGTGTGTGTGTGTGTGTGTGTGTGTGTGTGTGTGTGTGTGTGTGTGTGTGTGTGTGTGTGTGTGTGTGTGTGTGTGTGTGTGTGTGTGTGTGTGTGTGTGTGTGTGTGTGTGTGTGTAATGAATACGAGGCGCTGGGTCCGTGTCTTGCGGGAGTCCATGGTGTGCTTGCTATGCTGCTAATCTTTGCCAGCTGTGCGTGCCAGCCCTGCCCAGCCTCTACCCCGCCCCGAACGACCTGTGGCCTGTGACCTGTGAGCTGGGTCCAGAGTGGTGATTGCTGCTGAGTGGGTCGGGGGGCCTGCTGGGATCTCTTACTTTGATTGCAGTCATTAAGAAGGCAGGCACTGATCGTGGTCTACCCGGGTGAGGAGGTCATTATACCCTTTGAGCGACTCGGGACGCCTTGGTGTGCACACTCCGGCAAAACATGTACACAGAGGTGTCTCATGACGATTATCTGACTCTGACTCTGACTCACTCCCTCTCTCTCTCCGAGTGCGTTGGGAGTGTGTGTCTAGTGTGTGTCAGGAGAGCGGGAAGGGACATTGTTTAAGGTAGGAGGTCCAGTAAGGAGGCTTGTTGAGGGCCTTGGGCTTGGTGACTGGTGCTGCACCCTGCCCATTAAAATGATATCATTGTTTCTCTCTCTTACACACAGAGCAGCTTGATTCATGGGCATACAGTCTCAGGATCGCTGCTTATGGGGCTCACATGCAGTGATTTCTACTCCTTTGAGTCCTTGAGTCTATATTTTACCGTGATAGCTAACCATCCACTCTACAAGGAGTTCTGGATGTTACTTTGCATGCAACTTTGTCCCAATGTACTTCAGATGAGCCTTTCCGAGGCAATGGACATTTCAGTGTCGTTTTGTTTGTCTTGCAACACAACGTCTGCGGCTTTGCACGACGTCTGCGTCTGCTGCTTTGCAAGTCAGCGGGCCTCACTTGAGTGGTGTGCACACAAAAAAGGATTTAATGCTTTCTATATGCCATTCACGATTCATAAAAAACATTGGTGAGTGGGGAATCTTTGAAAACTGTCGTTATCCAACAATAATTATCCCAATTCACATCCACCAAAGAGCCGTTCCCTCTAATTAGCCGAGTGTGACTGCACCTCTACTTGGTTACCACTGAGGCCCTCAGAGCCCCGGACTAAGAAGAGGAGTGGCGGAGCAGGGGCCGACCGACTCCACTGATCAGAGGTCACCGGGGTCAGGGCTCCTAATGACCCAGCCAGGTCGTTAAACGGAGGGTTCTTACCATCACATGTGCTCATACATGTGTGATTTATATGCATTGATAAGCAGACCTCAAACAACCTCTGTCTCAGAGAAATAATAATGAATGAATGCATGAAAATAACTACATTAAATAGAAATCTATGTAAAAAATGATCATTTTAGTGTACAAGGATTGACAAGGATGAGACCCTCTTGTTCACAACCAAGGATTCAATCACACACATGAACACACACACACACACACACACACGACGGGGGCTTATCTCTACAGGAGAAGGGATTGCACAGCAGTCATGGGAGCGGGGGACTGAGATGACGCAGAGACCACGGCTGTATCCTTCCAACAGGAAAACCAGCATGTACACACACACACACACACACACACACACACACACACACACACACACACACACACACACACACACACACACACACACACACACACACACACACACACACACACACACACACACACACACTTCCTGATAAAGGGGATTTCTAACATGTGTGTTGCAGACGGGAAAGAATAACATCATCGGGGGTAAAAATAATAATTACAAAGGCAGTACGATTAAAAGTACATTACGGGCAGGCATGGCGTTTGAAGTGTGTGATCGTGTATGTGTGATTGTGTGTGTTCGTTCAGAGGGCCACACTGACTCTGGCATTCATTTGGAGCACCAGGTTTTCTCCATATGAGAATCACAAGGTGGCCTATATGTTGCATCTCTACACCATATGGGGATAGTTAAGACCTGTGTGTGTGTGTGTATGTGGGTGTGTTCATGTGTATGCTTTTAGGCCTTCATTAATCTTCAGTCATTAAACCTCCTGACATTTTCCCATTGATGTGCATATTGAGAGGCTGTGGTCCTCCTGTCTGATGTGGTGAGCTGCAGGCCTCTGATCAGGTGTGTGTGCGTGTGGGTATTTGTGTGTGTGTACATCGTAATCCACTATGATCGCTTTGTAGAGCTGAGCTCGGAATGACTTATGGGCAGAGAAGTGGAGGGCCAGGCCTGGGTGGTGTGGAGCCTTGGGGAGCTGGAGGTCTATGGGGCGGTAGAGGCAAAAGGTTTGTCTTAAGGGAGGTGGGGCGGCTCTGGAGGGTGGAGGTGGAGGGTCTGGGAGGTGGAGGTGGAGGGTTATGGGGTGGCGGAGGTGGAGGGTCTGGGAGGTGGAGGTGGAGGGCCTGGGAGGTGGAGGGTCTGGGGGGCTGGAGGGTCTGGGAGGTGGAGGGCCTGGGAGGTGGGAGGTGGAGGGTCTGGGAGGTGGAGGTGGAGGGTCTGGGAGGTGGGGGTGGAGGGTCTGGGAGGAGAAGGGTCTGGGAGGTGGAGGTGGAGGTGGAGGGTCAGGGAGGTGGAGGCTCTGGGAGGTGGAGGTGGAGGGTCTGGGAGGTGGAGGGTCTGGGAGGTGGAGGGACTGGGAGGTGGAGGTGGAGGGTCTGGGAGGTGGAGGGTCTGGGAGGTGGAGGGTCTGGGAGGTGGAGGGTCTGGGAGGTGGAGGCTCTGGGAGGTGGAGGGTCTGGGAGGTGGAGGTGGAGGGTCTGGGAGGTGGAGGGTCTGGGAGGTGGAGGGTCTGGGAGGTGGAGGCTCTGGGAGGTGGAGGGTCTGGGAGGTGGAGGGTCTGGGAGGTGGAGGGTCTGGGAGGTTGGAGGGTCTGGGAGTTGGAGGGTCTGGGAGTGTGGAGGGTCTGGGAGGTGGAGGGTCTGGGAGGTGGAGGATCTGGGAGGTGGAGGTGGAGGGTCGGCTTAGCTCAGGAGGTAGAGCAGTTGTCTTGTAACCTAAAGGTTGCTAGTTCGATCCCCAGCTCCTTCTAGCTGAGTGTTGATGTGTCCCTGAGCAAGACACTTAACCCTAACTGCTCCTGACGAGCTGGCTGTCGCCTTGCATGGTTGACCCTGCCGTGGTTGACTGTGTATTAACTGACAATGGCTTGGAGAGGTTCAGGGGTGAGACGTGAGACGTGTGACGTGTGAGGGGTGAGACGGGGGCAGGAGAGCTAACCAGGGCAGCGGCGCGGAGACTAAACCTGTTGGTAATCGGCCCTTGAGACGGGGTCAGCGGCCGGCACTAAGACCTGCTATACATACACAGCCACGCACTTAGCAGGGCCTGGGATCCAAGGCTGTTGCAACATCAGTGGCCGGAAGGCCTATAAATAAACAGCCTGGTTGATCCCTCATCCACATTCTCCTCTCTAATTCTGGATGGCTGCGGCGGTGTTGATGTAACTATAAAAGCATGCGGAACCCGTGTTCGCTGCTGTTGCATTAGCAATTGCTTGGTAATTCCCCGCGATCAACGAAGAGCGAGCACTGAATGCCGCAGCAGACCGCCGCGGTAATCTCCACCGCTCTAAGTGAAACATTGTAAACCCGTCCACTCTGAACTCAGCAAATCAATGCAAATTTCCTCCCCATAGCAGCCTATGCGCTGTTGTTTATAATCACATTAGAGTGCTTATTCAGGACCTCTTGCTCCTGTGTTGATGGGGGGGGGGGGGGGGGGGGCGGGGGCGGATGTGAAGAGGCTAGCTACAGGGAGAGGGCTAGGCTAACCGCAGTGGGCCGGGCGATAGCGGAGAAGCGATACCCGTCGATGCGTGATGTCACCGATGCTGCGCGCCACAGCCGACGGTGTCCGGTGTCATGTATAATGTAACACTAATACGCATAATACCATCGATCGCTCGCACGCATCAATTATTCAAAACACCATCACCAAACACAGGTGGGTCCTTTTAGGGACAGTCAAAGGCGTACAAATAATTTTTCAAGCATTTGCTATGTTATATTATTTAGCGTGTCTCCATTGGTATTGTTGCATTCCAACCACATTTTTTTACAATCATCACACCACCTGCAATCACCCGAGCTCTCCACCTGCTCTTATCTGCTCTAACGTTTTAAGTGTGGTCTGAGGTTTTGCATGGTGTGTCCATGTTATGTCTGTGTGTTTGACTTGTGGTTGTTGGGGCTCATTTAGATAAGTGGGAAGCACTGATATCGTCTCGAAAAAGAACCACGAGAACAGAAACATGAACATCATAATTGCATATCCATGTATTACAGCAACACCATTGATGGACTCTAGGTTGACCCATGGCATGCCATTCCTAATCCCCCAAAAGCATACACCAGTCCCCAGGACCAGAAGTCATCCACCCAGCCCCAAGTCAGACCAAGCCGCAGGCCCTTGCCAAGCATCTCCCTGGGGCAACACCCTCACACATCGAGGGGCTTGGCCCGGCTGCTGTGCTCCCATTTAGCCCAGACTACATCTGCGTGGGATGACCTGGGTGCTATATTTAAGAAGGTGGACCCCTCTCTGAAAATAGGGCTGGCGTCACCACTATAACAGGTAGGAACCAGTTGGCTACTCCGCCGCTGAGGGGGTATAAATAGACTGGGAGTGGAAGACGGACCTGGTTTAACCCACTGGTTCCATGTGAAGTCCGGCCTCAGTCAAATCAGTGGTGGCCCCAGCGCTGCGGGGCCAAGGGCCACAGCTGCTGCTTATTTCACAAACGCAGTGTAATTGCTTGATTGGGCTTAAGTGATTCCTGGTGGATATTTGCATGCTATGTAGGTGTTGGTTGGAATGGGTGCATTTATGTAATTTTGTATGACTTCCAGGTTTTCCCCACGATTCGATGAAATAATACATTAAATCCTATTCAGGCCCAGCTATTCAATGTATATGTATTAAGTATTTCACTGTCCATATATTATCAAATACCACAACCATGTCTTGTTTAGTTCACATCAGTGTACGGTTTAGAAACATGGTGAAATCTCATTGGCTTACAACCTCACCTACATGACGCCTGTGGCGACATCATACTCCGACACAAAGTACACAACTCCCCTCCCCTGTGCCCCCCCCCCGCATACCTCAGTGCACGGCTCAGCTTGTCGTAGTTCATCTGCGGTTTGCACTTGCGGGCCCCCCAGAGGCGGGCCACCTCGTCGGGGTCCTTGATGACGAACTCCCCGTAGTCGCCCTGCCAGGCGATGACGTCGTGGTACTCCTCCTTCCTCAGCAGCTCCAGGATGAAGTGCCACAGCTGGATCTGCCGGGACCCGGGGCTGGACTCGGGCTTGTAGGCCCAGTCTGGGAAGGCGAAACCTGGGTTGGAGAAGCGGAGCAAGAGGGAGAGGGGGAGGGCGAGAGGAGGAAGGTTTAGCGTGGAGACCGGAGCAGCTGGGTGAACCGATCACGTTGTAAAACCACAACCGTGTTTGAAATCCATAACAGTGTGCGCTAGGGCTGGGCGATTAATCGAATTTTGATCGCGATTTCGATTTTAGCATCAAACCATCACAAAATTAACATAATCGAGTTTTTTCGATTAAAAAAAAAATTAAACTTTTTTTTTTGATCTTTTATAGAAAGGGCAGAACAGCTGGATACATATCTTTATATTATTTTAGATTGGAACATTTTCTTTTTGACCTTTTTGTGTATTTTTTTATTATTATATTTTTTTAAAAAGGCGAAATTTCAAAGTTCTCAGTTCCAAAGGTTTTGGCAGGGACATGCTGAAAAAATACATGTTTTCAAACTCAAAAATAATCGTTTCAATAATCACGATTTCAATATTGACCAAAATAATTGTGATTATGATTTTTCCCATAATCGAGCAGCCCTGGTGTGGGCTGAGGAAGAGAGGATGGGACGTTTTTAGTAGCGCCAACAAGGAGAACTGGATGAGCATCACCGGTAAGCGTGCATTGACTCACTAATGAAAGCCATCTTCTAAAACACGAGAAAACTTGGCAGGCGTATTTCGCTGAGCGGTGTAAATCAGGCGCACGGAGCGCAGGTGCCAGGCAGGGCGGGGCGGCGCTACAATGAGATGACACATAAGCGCCAGAGCTGGTAGTTATTCCAGGTAAGTGGTGTCTGGTCTAGGAGAAGAAGGGGGATTACGGCCTTCCAGAGGAGGCTGCTTGCCCTGGCATGCCTCACCCTGCCCCTTCCCTACCGCCAAGAACCTTTTGTTGTGCCACCCCCGTCACCATTTACACACGCCACACAGGCAGGGCCCGGGGAAGGAGCGGCGAATAGACTGCATTTGCATGGCGCTTCAATCCTGATCAGTTGCATCCTCGGCGGCCACTCAACCTGCTCAGCAATGGATGAATCACGTCCACCCACCCACCCTCACGGTGTTGGCCACGTAAGACAGGAGCCTGGAGCGTTGGGGCAGCGAGGGCCGGGCGTCTTGCTCAGAGGCACTTGCTCAGTCGACACTTCAAACGAAAATACAACTGACGACCTTCCGGGTTGGCAGAAGACCTGCGGACAGTGCTTGCTTCGGTAAACTCTTCAGTCATTGGCGACAATGGTCTTATGACATATTTTGAATAACAGTTTTCCTTTTTTTAAAATGCACCCTTGTGCGGGGCTTGTAAACAAGAATAATAAATAATCAACCCAGTGTGACTCACACCCTACCCTCATGTTAATACGCTGCGTTTCACACCTCTGTCTTCATTCCTCCAGCAAGTCTAACGGCGATAGAGCATCTTTTCTGTGTGTTTTTGTTTCAGATGTATTGCGACAGTGAAGGAACGTGTGGGCCATCGGAGTACAAACACACATGCTGTTGTACGCTAGTCTACGTAAATAGAAGGTTTAGGTTTTGTACTAAATAGAAGAAATGTCATGAGTAAAAGCTACGTATAATCACAGAAGCAAAGCCCACAATAGTCTCGCAAGTACTGTCAACCGACATTATGGACATCGCATTGAAAGTCACTTTTGGTATTAGGTGGGTTTTGTGGAGCAAAGGCCCCATCGACTTTCCAATGATGGGAGGAAAACCCGCAGCCACTCGTCAGGTCCTTTCCACCCCCCGTCACTACCCCCCCCCCTCCTCTCCTCCATGCAGCATGGAGGAGGCGGACGGAAACACTGGCGGTCTGATGAATATCTGTGAGCATGTGTGATGTGTGATACACACCCCCCGCGGCCGTCAGAACGCACGTTTACAAGGACTTTATATATTGAAAGGGTGTCTTGAGAACGTGTTCCACTGTGTGTGTGTGTGTGTGTGTGTGTGTGTGTGTGTGTGTGTGTGTGTGTGTGTGTGTGTGTGTGTGTGTGTGTGTGTGTGTGTGTGTGTGTGTGTGTGTGTGTGTGTGTGTGTGTGTGTGTGTGTGTGTGCGCACGCGTGAGTGCGTGTGCGCGCCAACGTTCTACTTCATCAAAAAGGATGCGACGCACCAGAGCCATCAGGATTGTTACAAAATGAACATTGAACCACCCGGGGAGCCACCCAATAATAACCTCGGAGCTCACCACCATAATCATCGTCGTCCTCAAACCAATATTTGTCACAGAGTGGCTGATACAGAAGCAACACAGAGGGGGGTTCATTACTAATTTCGACCCACGCACAGCATTCCAGCCTTACATTACAAGCTCACATCAGCAAGGACGTCCACTGTGACGCTGCTCACAGTGGACAGGGACAAGGGGCCTCGGTCAACAGATTACCATTGTTCAGTTCTGCCAATGGATTTGTTCAGAGGACAGAGGGCCAGGGGTAGTCCAGATAATCCCTCTCTACAGTGCTGGGTCACTCTTTACCATTTAACCACTGTTGCGTAACACTTTATAATGTCAATAGCGCGTCGGCTAAGCAACTCGGCATTAGTGGACAATCTATATGAATGGCTCTGAATGCTGTCCATTAATGGCTCGTACCCACACAGAGATCCAGTTCTGCACCACGCTGTACATTATTGAGCCTTCCGCCAGTTCCTACACTTCCTTAGTGAAATTTGCATTACACCTTCCCAGCACATCTCGTTAAACCGTTGTTCTTATTCACTGCAAAGACAAAGGTGGGCGTCCCTCAACACTTTTGGGTCTTAACCTAGCAAAAGTTCAAATGCTTAAGCTATGCTACAGGGAACTGTCAATCTCCTTACCATGTATACTATATTTTTTCCTCACCTATCATTAATTCATGTCCATGCCCCGGATGGTTAGTTTTCCTCTCCTACACATCCATACCACTATCATGTCCAGACTCCACCATATATAATACACTAGAATATAGACGAGGGAGCCAAGGTGTATGATGATGTTCGACTATGAACTAAATAACTCATTCTGAAGCTGGAGGCAAATCAGGACAGGTTGTCTGCTTGCTAGCTTACGTAACGGACCAATCAGATTAAATTTCATGACCTTGAGTCAAGTAAGACAACACTTAATACCAAGATAACTCATGATCGGCCACTGCAGTGCTGCAGCAGTAGTACTATTGAATGCGATTGATTTGACAATGATTCACAGAACAGAGCAATATGTTACTGCAGGCCCTCACATGTTTAGTCAGTCCGGTTTCCAGTTGTGTGCAGGTAAGAGGAAGCTCCAAAAGGGGGAAAACAAACATTACTTTCCTCCTACTCCTCCGTTATGTCTTTCCTTTGGTGTTTGCTTTAAAAACAAACCCTCCTCCTCATCCTCACACCCGCCGACACAAAGAGCACCCGCCCCTAGCCTATAGCCGCACGCTGAAACAATAACAAACAGACGCACGCCTATGAAAAATACACACCTACCAATAATGGTGAGTCAACCCTGTCATAGCACAGGGCCTGTGTCTGGAATACAGTCGAATGGATTCAACATAAGAAACGTTGGGATTGGAGGGAGATGCAACGTGGGACAGTGGGATTTAACTATGATTGACGGCAGCCCTAACAAGTGTGAAGGAATCTGTTGAATGTGTAACTTAAACAAAATGCTTAGAAACCAAGAATAAACAGATATGAACAAAACAGGACAACAGAGAAATACTGGATGTCAGGGGGTGCGTGCGTGCGTGCGTGCGTGCGTGCGTGCGTGCGTGCGTGCGTGTGTGTGTGTGTGTGTGTGTGTGTGTGTGTGTGTGTGTGTGTGTGTGTGTGTGTGTGTGTGTGTGTGTGTGTGTGTGTGTGTGTGTGTGTGTGTGTGTGTGTGTGTGTGGACGCCTCTATAATGATCACTTTGACTTTGGCACAGGACACAGAGGTCGACAGACACAGGATTCCGACCGGACACACACAATCGCACACACACCCACACACCCACTCGCAAGCATCACATTTCAGGTCATCGAGTGAAATGGATCTCTGGTAAATACTCAAGGCACTGCTTTGACTGGCAGCCAGCCTGTGTGGGAATAGGAACAAGGAGACGATTTTTACCTAAAGCACCGAGGACCACAGGCTACTCATTATTCAATGAATAACATGACATGCATGTGTGTGTGAGAGACTGCTGGTAACACATACCCATAGCATGATGTGACGCCTCAGCTTTCCAATCAAAGCCCATTCCATCGAAAAGCTAACGTGATCTATAAACCTTGTCGCTGCATAGTTCTCAAACAATGTTACACACATTATTTTGACTGATACACTTTGAGAGTATGTGTGTGTGTGTCTGCATGATTGTTTGTGCAAGTGCGCGCGCGCGCGTGCGCGTGCGTGCGTACGAACAAATGTACATATGTGTGTGGTTGCGCATTTGTTTCGTTTTGAGTATTGCTGTACGCCTGAGTATGCTTGTGCAAGCATGTGTGTGACTGTGTGTGTGTGAGTGTGACTGTAGGTGTCTGTGTGTGTGTGTGTGTGTGTGTGTGTATGTGTGCGTGTGTGTGTGTGTGCAGCAGATATGGGGATTATGTTAAGAGGAATGTGGAGACCTGGGGAGTTAGAACAGGTGTCTTTGTCCTGCTCTCCACCCTGAGCCTGCCGCGGGCCGAGCTGTCCTGACTCACACTGGATCGGTATCACACACACACACACACACACACACACACACACACACACACACACACACCACACACACACACACACACACACACACACACACACACACACACACACACACACACAAATCTCTTTCATCGGCATACCCAAAAAGCAAATATGTGTGCAGTCAGAATGACTGTTGTGTATGCATAAAGTAGGACAAAACACACACACACACACACACACACACACACACTCGGACGGAGAGACAGAGACAGATAGCGAGACAGAGACAGAGATTCTGAATAAAGCACCAGAGCATGACCTAATCACCACCCCCCCTCCCCCCACTTAACCTCCCTGACCTCAATGCTCCTTCTCACTGCCCCTCCCTCCCTTTCTCCTGGGGGAGACACTAGATAGCCATTACACAATGTAGAGAAGCCACAGAACACACACACACACACACACACACACACACACACACACACACACACACACACACACACACACACACACACACACACACACACACACACACACACACACACAGATCATCAATAATGTAATGCTGAGTTGGAGAGTTGAGGATACGGGTGCACCTAATCTCTGCTTCAGGACACTATACATACAATACACACACACACACAGTGTGTGTGTGTGTGTGTGTGTGTGTGTGTGTGTGTGTGTGTGTGTGTGTGTGTGTGTGTGTGTGTGTGTGTGTGTGTGTGTGTGTGTGTGTGTGTATACAAAGGGAGGGATAAGGAGTTGTGAATATGGGATGAGTGGGGGGCAGGTGGTAAAAAGCAGTGGCGGATGGGTGGGGGTGAAAGGCAAGGAGGGAAGACGAGATGGGGTGAGCTGTAGGACGAGAGAGAGAGAGAGAGAGAGAGAGAGAGAGAGAGAGAGAGAGAGAGAGAGAAGAGAGAGGGAGAGAGAGAGAGAGAGAGAGAGAGAGAGAGAGAGAGAGAGAGAGAGAGAGAGAGAGAGAGAGAGAGGGGGCGAGGGTGAGTGGGGAAACAAAAGTGGGAAGAGAGATGGAGACAATGGCTGGAGTGGAGGAAGAGGCTGGAGGGGTGAGGGGCTGGAAGGGTGTGGAGAGCGATGAGATCATAGCGCGTCTGCTAGTCTGTTGTCATCCAGGTCAGATCGCCTCTCTCTCTCTCTCTCTCTCTCTCTCTCTCTCTCTCTCTCTCTCTCTCTCTCTCTCTCTCTCCTCTCTTCTCTCTCTCTCTCTCTCTCTCTCTCTCTCCTCTCTCTCTCTCTCTCTCTCCTCTCTCTCTCTCTCTCTCTCTCTCTCTCTCTCTCTCTCTCTCATCCCTCTCCTCCGCCCCTCCTCTCTCTCTCTCTTCACTCCCTTCCCCCTCTCTCTCTCTCCTCACCCCCTTCCATCTTCCCACCCTTCCCCTCACCCATCTCTGTCAGGCCCCTCTCTTATCCTCTCCCGCTCTCTCTCTCTATGGCTGCAGTTGGGGCTCGTCCGCTTCTGTCCTTTCTTTCACTTGCAGTCGTGCATCTCTTTGTACGATCCCATGTATCGCACATGTCAGTCCTACACCAGGACCCTGCCTCCGCCCAAACAAACAACGCGGTGGGGTAAACAAAGTGTTGGCATGAAAATACTAAAAGGAAGACATGCAGAGACAAGAGCCGGAGAGAGAGAGAGAGAGAGAGAGAGAGAGAGAGAGAGAGAGAGAGAGAGAGAGAGAGAGAGAGAGAGAGAGAGAGAGAGAGAGAGAGAGAGAGAGAGAGAGAGAGAGAGAGAGAGAGAGAGAGAGAGAGAGAGAGAGAGAGAGAGAGAGACATACAGAGAGGGTGCTATGGACCGGGTGATGGCATCATTGCCTCAACATTGCCACTCTAATGACATGACATACACAAGGGAGCGTAGGCAGGCCTGATGGGCCAAGCTCAACCCCCATCACACACACACACACACACACACACACACACACACACACACACACACACACACACACACACACACACACACACACACACACACACACACACACACACACACACACACACACACATTATGTGGCCGACTGGGTCATTCTACCTGTGTGTTGCCACTTTGTGAACCTCTTGATCTAAGGTCCCTGCTGTTGCTGTAAGCACATTCTCACACACCATCGCCTGCTGCATCGCTGTGTTTCAAGCCCAGGATTGAGATGTCAAGTTTAGAACGCCGGGCGAGCGATAAGAGAGAGAGACGGGACAGGACGTTGGGGGTGGAAGATGATGGGAAGCAGGAAGAAATGGGCGGACTGGAAGTCGGACAAACAGACCGGGTTACGATCAGGGAGGCAGACGATCAGAGCAGCTGGCAGAGAGACAGGCAGGGTTACAGGGAGACAGACAGAGCGAGGGTTGAGGACCAGCAGGAGGCGAGGCGGGGGTCTAGTCAGCAGCTAGTCGACTGGCAGAGGCGTGCCAGACTCACAGAGGGGCTGCAGACTCAGGGCTTTTCCAGGGGGCAACAGTGGTGCACAGTTGCTGGCCGACCTCTGGGCTGCTCACACCTCAGCCTCAGCGCGCATGTTTGGAAAACACAATGTGTGTGTGTGTGTGTGTGTGTGTGTGTGTGTGTGTGTGTGTGTGTGTGTGTGTGTGTGTGTGTGTGTGTGTGTGTGTGTGTGGTGTGTGGTGTGTGGTGTCTACAAAGGAGTTTAATGCTGTTAGGTTTATGAAACAAATGGTGAGTGTCCAACACACTGCACTGGTGTGTGTGTGTGTGTGTGTGTGTGTGTTGTGTGTGTGTGTGTGTGTGTGTGGTGTGTGTGGTGTGTGTGTGTGTGTGTGTGTGTGTGTGTGTGTGTGTGTGTGTGTGTGTGTGTGTGTGTGTGTGTGCGTGCGCAAGTGTGAGTGTCAAGTGGCTGGATGAGGCCTGGAGGTGTTGGCGGAGAAAGACTGGCACCGAATAAAAGAAAGGCAGGTTGTGAGACAGGGGAGGGAGGGAAGAGAGAGGACAGAAAAAGAAAATGGTTGGGCTACTGCAGTTTCAGTGGAGGATCGGGGGGAGAGACGGTATGGGAGACCATGGTGCCTCGAGTGTCTGGACTATTCCCACAAAGTCTATTAATCATTCATTAGGTAAATACTAAAGGGGGGGAGAGAGAGAGAGAGAGAGAGAGAGAGAGAGAGAGAGAGAGAGAGAGAGAGAGAGAGAGAGAGAGAGAGAGAGAGAGAGAGAGAGAGAGAGAGAGAGAGAGAGAGAGAGAGAGAGAGAGAGAGAGAGAGAGAGAGAGAGAGAGAGAGATATGACGGAGTTGGAGTAGATGAATTAGATAATGGGTGAGAGAAGGAACCAAAGGGAATATTAAGGATCATCTGAAATAGAACATACATTTTTAGATGATCGTGTTTACATTGAGGAAATAGAGCGAAGAAGTAAGTGCATTGTAAAAAGTTGATAGAACACAATAGTGTGAAAAGAGAACATGAAATTGCTGTTATTATAATATTTACATTCAATTGTGAAGGACCCCAGTGGTAGCACTACTCAAGAACGTCATGTGTATTCTCCCAGCCCCAGGCTGTGTAACCACCATAAGAACATATAGATCGAGGGAGGCATACAACTAACGAAAGAGAGAGAGAGATTGAGAGAGATAGAGGAAGAGAATGAGGATTCAGTGGCCTTGAAGGGACCGAAAATAGATCAACACACACACACACACACACACACACACACACACACACACACACACACACACACACACACACACACACACACACACACACACACACACACACACACACACACACACACACACACGACATTAAGACAGAAAAGTACAATGTGATAGACAGATAAACACATTTCAGGAGTGCAAATGATTTCGCCCCTGAAATCCGGAAAAGATTGCAGAGAAAACGTGGGACACAAACAGTGTTCATAGAAACAGATTGCACCAATGGGATTGGCGCCTTCTCTTCTAGTGCACATTGTAAAGTAAAGGTTAAATCAAACAACTGCTAAATATGCGATTAAGACTGAAGAAGCACACATCGAGGAACTCAGTGTAGCGAGAACAAGATGGGTCCAACTCGTGAACATGTGGGTAGAGGGTAATAAGGGACAGGCCCTGCTGTTTTCATGGGTAATAGGGATGCAGGTGAGGGGAGGAGGCAGAGAGGGGAGAGTGTTTTCTTCTCTGGGGATGTGATGGTTTGGCGGTGGACCCCCGGGGAAAGCTAAAGACGCTCCAACCACAGCCCATGTAACTAGCAACATCTCTACCAAACAGATAGTCCCTCACATGGGAGCTCCCAAAAGAGCCCACACACACACACACACACACACACACACACACACACACACACACACACACACACACACACACACACACACACACACACACACACACACACACACACACACACACACACACACACACACACACACACACACGGGAACTAGGGGACTGAAAGAGGCAGTGGTCTCTGCAGCAGGGTGACTTGTGGTTAAGTGCGTGCGTGTGTATAATTTGCGCATCTCTTTTTCAATGTAGGTTTATGCAAGTGTGTGCATGCGTGTGCTGCCTATGTGCATGCTTCCCAGAGGGTCTGAAAAGCAGCAGAATAATATTGTGTCAGTGGGAGGGATGAGTACTGTCACTCCCTCGATGCTGGGAGGTATATTTACCCTCACCAACGTACTCCCCTAATGGCGCACGCACACACACACACACACACACACACACACACACACACACACACACACACACACACACAACACTCAGTGGTTGTAACCCAATCTATGTTTGATTTGAAACTTTAATTGAGTGAAGCCAGGTAATGACACACCACTTTCCCTATGGGGCCACTCACACTGTGGGGGACATCACCAAGGGTTTTCCTGATGTTAAATAATCCACACCATTCAAAGCTATACCTCATGTGTTGTTCCTCTTTCCTCCTACCACACTAGATGCTGGACTGAAACAGCTTGGTCTTCTCATGATAGTAATAAGCCAATTATGTGGGCCTAAATACCCTTAGTTCAGGAGGTATTTCTATTGGGGATGCTCCACCTTCGATGTTAATGCATTTTATTGGGGAAGTTCACCTCGGTGTTTATGCCATTTCTAACTGGTAGAGCTTTACCCGATGTCTAGTTAAAGCAATCTTTTCTATCCCCCCTGGCGTTGCCTCTTCCATGGGAGTCAGCCTTTCTGCTGAGCCAACATAGAGAACCTACATTTCAAATCAGAAAATAAAATACAAACAAAATACTAATGACATACAAAGTACTAAACCTACAAAAGTGCCGCTAAACATAAAATGCTTTAGACCGGCCTTTGATGAGAATAAGTCCATATATTCATACCAAAACTCAACACAGATCAAATATAGACATGGATTTTTCTCGAGGTCGCG
>OLKM01000766.1:161119-171119 GCA_900291075.1 Melanogrammus aeglefinus
CCCTCGATGCTTGGAGGTTATTATAATTACCCTTCACCAACGTACTCCCCTAATGGCGCACGCACACACACACACACACACAACACACACACACACACACACACAACACTCAGTGGTTGTAACCCAATCTATGTTTGATTTGAAACTTTAATTGAGTGAAGCCAGGTAATGACACACCACTTTCCCTATGGGGCCACTCACACTGTGGGGGACATCACCAAGGGTTTTCCTGATGTTAAATAATCCACACCATTCAAAGCTATACCTCATGTGTTGTTCCTCTTTCCTCCTACCACACTAGATGCTGGACTGCAGCCTTGTCTTCCATGATAGTATAAGCCATTATGTGGGCTAAATTACCCTAGTTCAGGAGGTATTTCTATTGGGGATGCTCACCTTCGTGTTAATGCATTTTTATTGGGGAAGTTCAACTCGGTGTTAATGCATTTCTACTGGGTAAGCTTTACCGATGTCTTAAAGCAATCTTTCTATCCCACCTGGCGTTCCTCTTCATGGGAGCAGCCTTTCTGCTGAAGCCAACATAGAGAACCTACATTTTCAAATCAGAAAAAAAAATACAAACAAAATACTAAATGACATACAAGTACTAAACCTACAAAGTGCCGCTAAAATAAAATGCTTTAGACCGGCTTTGATGAGGAATAAGTCCAATATATTCATACAAAAACTCAACAGATCAAATATAGACATGTGAATTTTCTCGAGGTCGCCCCATAGCTCTGATCCTAGTCAACTTGTGACAAGTGAGGCCTGACACGTAGATGCAACAGTCCACCACAGGCGCCTCCGTCACCCCCCTCCCTCCAACCTCCAGATGGGCCTTCCTGTGCCCGAGCGGCCCACCCGCTCTCCCTGCAGATCACAGCCCACCGTTAATGGACTGCTCGGGCCAAGCGCCTGGCACAAAGCAGCCTTTTAACACTTCACCTCCAGCAGCACATCGCTTGCACTCCCTACCTCCACACGGGCTGCGGGGTCATATTCTGCTAGGATGACAATGAGGGGCGGCCAAAGGGCAACACATTTTAAGCTCGCTCTTTCTGCTGTGTGCGTGTGCGTGTGTGAGTTGGGTGGCACTACAGTGGGAGTGTTTCCTGGAATGTGCCACTTAGAGCAGGACAGGAAATCAGCAACTGTTATGTACCACAACAACAGGTCTGTTTCCTGTGTGTGTGTGTGTGTGTGTGTGTGTGTGTGTGTGTGTGTGTGTGTGTGTGTGTGTGTGTGTGTGTGTGTGTGTGTGTGTGTGTGTGTGTGTGTGTGTGTGTGTGTGTGTGTGTGTGTGTGTGTGTGTGTGTGTGTGTGTGTGTGTGTGTGTGTGTGTGCGCGTGCGTCCGTGCGCGTGTGGCGTGTGTCAGATGTATTCCAGCACGTCTTTAATTCTTGGACATTCAATCTACTGCTGCCAATCCTTTTACACCTGGAGACTGTCCGAACAGGCGCAGGCCAACAGGGTATTTGATTGGCAACACTTGAAAACAACACATCCTGCCGTGCTGCTCAGGAGGAGGGATGTGCCCTTGGTAACAGATGGAGAATTCCTCCACGGAGGGTGAAAAACTGCTTGAAATGTCAAACTGAGCAGGAAAGTGGGGACACATGGTGCTTGGGCACCGGTTGAACTCGAGCGAATGTGTTTTTGACGAGAGAATGGGTGGGCAGTTACATCATGAGCAACGACACTCAAGACAGACGCTCGCCGGAGGTGGTGCGCGCGTGCTCGGGGAGGGTGCTTGTGCAGCGGGGAAACACGTGTGTACAAACACAGGGACAAGAAGTACAGGGGGTAGGACAAGCCACACCTGGAGAACAAGTTCACAGTAACAGCTATCCACGGAGGCAGCCAGGATGTGTACATTTATTGGTTGTGTGTGTGTGTGCGTGCGTGTGCGTGTGCGTGTGCGTGCGCGTGTGTTCGCGCGTGTGTGTGTGCGTCAGTGCTGACTCAGTACGTGAGCGTGTTTGTGATACAGCCTTCACAAGGCTAACTATGCTCTGTTCCCTCGCTTCTCCCTCTCTCGTCTCTCTTGGACACAGTCTCCTAGCAACCAGACACTTAAGGCCCTAAAAATAAACCCCAGAAACAAACAGAACAAAAAAATAATGCATAAACGACAATTAATCATTTCAAGCCTAGAACATGGACTCAAATAGAACAGTTATTAGAAAGGGGAGCGGAGAGAGGGAGAGACAGAGACTGAGACTGAGACAGAGAGAGAGAGCGAGAGAGAAACGAAGAGAAGAGCTGCAATCTGCCAGCAACAGGTAGTCGTGAAGAGACAGAGTTCTGAGCAGCACAGCAGAGAAAGTATGTGTGGAAGCGAGTGTGTCTGTGCGTGTGCGTGTCCGTGTGTGTAATTGTTTGTGTGTGCGTGCGTCAGTTTTTGTGTTTTTCTGTGTGTGTGTGTGTGTGTGTGTGTGTGTGTGTGTGTGTGTGTGTCTGTATGCGTTTGGTGCTTCTGTGTGTGTGTTTATGTGAGTGAGTGTTTGTGTGTATCTGTGTCGGCGTGTTTGGTGCTTCTTGTGTGTGTGTTTATGTGAGTGAGTGTTTGTGTGTATCTGTGTCTGCGTGCACAAGTTTGTGTGTGTGTGTGTGTGTGTGTGTGTGTGTGTGTGTGTGTGTGTGTGTGTGTGTGTGTGTGTGTGTGTGTGTGTGTGTGTGTGTGTGTGTGTGTGTGTGTGTGTGTGTGTGTCAGTGCGTGAGTGTGTGTGTGTGCACACGGGATGAGAGAGAACAGTTTCACCCCGTGAGGCTCAAGGTGACCCACACGTAAGAATTAAACCAAGCCCAGCAGCGCTCCGGTAACAAGCTGGCACGACAACAACTAAACACAACATGCCACGCAGAGAATAATGTTACAGCTCTCGCTCTCTCTAAACACGGCGGTCCATGTTAACAACGGTATGAAGCAGATGATTTTTTTGGTCACGCGGCTGCAGGCCCATGTTAGCGATTGAGGTGTCGTGACTGGTATTTTTGTATTTTCAATCCAACCGTGTTAAACCGACACCCACTGGCTCTCCTACTGTGGACCTTTCGACGAAGGTTAGCATACGTAGGCTCAACACATTCTACCGATGTTAACCTCACCATTTATATATATTATATGCAAACAAAACAAAAAAGCAAGAATGTGACTGCAGGTGGATACTTTTCATAGTAATTCATACTGGAGTAGCCGCATGACTTGGACATGTTGTGCATCACTACTGGGGCCAGGCATGCTTTGTCTGAAGCCAGCACATTCCAACACAGATTACCATTCTGAGAGCAGGGTGCAGAGCCCCAGGCTGGAGGTTGGTGGAAGAGAGGGTTACAGCCACCTGACCTGAACAATCAGTCCTAACAGGATAGTGGATTCGGCCCTCATTTCCAGCTAGGGGGATGTATTTGACTTACATCTAACCCTAAACACTAACACATAGGCAGTGTCCCGCTGAATGCAACCTCAAAATAAGAATTACAAGTCAATAAAGTGTTCTCAGCAAGTATGAGCGTGTGTAATATCTATAAATATATGCTGTGTGTGTGTGTGTGTGTTTCTGTACGCGTGTGTAGGTCTTGTTATGAGCGCTGAAGTGTTGTTTCAACTCCACGTGAGTATGGGGTTGGTAACCGGCCCTGGGGAGAGCTGTTGTTCTCACTGTTCTTGCGACAAACTTGCATGGCGATACTCACCGTCTATATTACGCCCCTCACATGCACACACACACACACAGATATGCAAACTCTCACACACACACACACACACACACACACACACACACACACACACACACACACACACACACACACACACACACACACACACACACACACACACACACACACACACACACACACACCCACCCCTTGCAGGTAGAGTGGGTGTGCCTCTGGGAAAGGCTGGGTCTGAGGGTGGAGAGAGCCAGTGTCCCGTCTTTCTAAACAGCCCCCCGGGTGATGAGTAAACAGGGGAGCGGAGAGGCCTACCAACAGGATCTGTTGTCCCTGACACCTTCCTGCCGCCTGGGGGAAAAGGTGACACCGAGGCTGGGAGCAATTTCCAGCCTCCGCAGCACTAATGGACGGGTCATTACTCTGATTATGGCCGGAGCATGCTGCCGCCCAGGCCTTGCATCACCACGACGTGGGAGAGGAAGGGAGACGTGGGTTCGGCCTTTGATATGTTTCAACATATGTCTTTTATTCGGGCGCCAACCCTAATCTTGGCCATTTCAAACAAGCTTCTGCGTCCACTCTTTTATTAACAACTATACGATGAAAGGTTTTTTTTTAATGAAGACACACTCAGATCCTCCCTCGATCAATCGATTTTACTTTTGGGTCAAAGATAGGTACGTAGTTTAGAGAAAGGGATGACAATGGTAGAGGAAGGCTGGCTTTCGCATGAACGCAATCAAACTTCTACTACTACTATGAAAACAAACATGCTTTGAGTGTTCACCCCATCCAAAAGCTGTTACAGATTAACACATTAGTTACATTTGGTTCCCAGTGTTTTATTTGAGCATCAAACACTGGGAACAGTCTGAACATACAATAGTTAGTTATTCGGCAGTTGACTACCAGTTATTTATTTGCATAGTTTAACCCTTTTTTTTGTGTACTCTTCTGACTGCCAAGACAGCGCTAGCCCCCATAAATACAATTATCTTAAAATACCATATAATACCATGACAAATAACAAATAACTAAATATGAAGAAGACCATTTTCCATGTAAATAGAGAGCGGGCAGCGGCGGTTGGAAACACACGCCAGAGTGAAAGACAGAAGTGGAATCCCGCCGTTCCCAGACCGGGGGACACCATGCTGACAAAGTATTACAAACATTATGGTCTGTAAACAGAAAAGTGCAAAAGGAGCATCCTGATGACTTTGTGGTGAGAGTGTTTTCCTGACCCACTTCTCTTGTGTGTGCGTGGCTGCAGCGCCTCCCTCTCTCGGGCACGGCTCAGCGACCCCCAGTGCCGCTACCAACCTCTTCATCGTCCCTCGTCTGCAGTTTGCTAGGAGCAATATGTTCCCGCCATGCGCGTCACTCATACTCACACACACACACACACACACACACACACACACACACACACACACACACACACACACACACACACACACACACACACACACACACACACACACACACACACACACACGGAGGCAGGTTTTTGTTGACTTGGTTTGAGCCCCAGTGGCCCCAGTGCGTCAGCAGGGCGCACGCAACACGCCAGAAATACACGCCATTTCACCCAGTGCCGGCAACGGATTCCTTCCTCTGCTTCTCGTCTCCCCTCCATCCCTTCCTCCCTCCCTCCTCAGTCCAGGCCTTAGCCTTTTCCTGCCATTATTCTGCCGTCGCTAAATTTAGCCACGTTGAAAGACCAAAAGCCCTGTCTACGTCCACACACACACACTATTCTTTCGGGCTGTCTGTGTGTGTGTACACGCACGTATGTGTGCATGCATGCGCGTTTGTGTGTGTTGCAGCTGCAACTAACTGTTATTTAAAAATTGTTTTCCCATAAAAATGCCAGAAATAATATAAAATGCCCATCAGAAGTTACGCCCAGAGCAGTGTGTTAAGCGATTGTACCTCGTAAAAAAATATAATACTTTCATGGCATTCGGCTGTGCAATTATGCGAAAACATCTACTCAATATCAGCATCAGGACTTCATTAGTTGGGAATATCGTAAAGCAATACATTTCTATCACTAGATCCCCACAGGTTGGAGCACCACCGTCTTGGTGGCTGCACAGGCAGCAGACCAACATGTGTACCATCACCATGGAGCAGAACGGGAAATCACCAAGAAGATTATAATTAAGCCCAATTTCCCTCAGAGAATGCTAACAAATCTGAGTTTTGTGGTTTTGTGAATGCTGTGCCCTACCATCAGAAGGCATCCAAGAAGGAATGGACTTCAACTGAAACTTGCCTTTTAAAACAAGAATCCTAAACACACTGTGAGCAAGAACCGAAAATGAAATTGTCCGAGCACCGCAAATGCTATAATTCAGTAGAAGGTGTGTATGCAGTACTTTAAACAAAGGAGATGTACTTCAGAGAGCCTGTTAGTGGCTTTAATTGCTCAGAGAAAGGTCAGAACACTGTTGGTATGGCAATAAGCAACCGTCACTCAGAATCAAATCGTTTTGTGTACGCAGCACACACACGCACGTCGTGTACTCTCTAGTCCTGCTTTACCTCTACAGACATCCACAGAATGACACACGCACAAACACAAAAGGGCTACACACACACACACACACCAGTTGCAAATGCACACAGGCAGGAGTATGAGCCTGTTCTTTGACCCATATTAGTGCATACGTGAGGGGCAGTGACTGCAAGTACACATCTGCAAGCTCTATTTACCTACAACCCCCCCCACACACACACACACACACACACACACACACACACACACACACACACACACACACACACACACACACACACACACACACACACACACACACACACACACACCACACCCACCCACCAGCATGGGAGTCCGTTTTGTGAGTGAAAAAGAGAGCAGTGCATAACGTGTGCGTGAGTGAGTGTGTCCATCATAAAACAGACACAATGGCTGGACACATGCAGCGTTACCGCATATTTTTTCTTTTTCTCCTATCCTCCACTTATTTCCCCCTCTTCTGTTCTGTAGCCAGTCTCACCATGCTCTCTATATTCCACTGCCCATGCCACAACCCCCCCCCCCCCCTGCTCCCTCCCTCCACCCTCCCTCCACCTTCTCCCTCCCTGCCTACCTCAGCTTGTTAAGTGGACCTCCTAAAGCTGATTAGGTGGCGTTGATCATCCTTACGTAACTCTCACCTCGCCCGACGCCGTAACCAGCCGGTGCATTGTCCATTAAAGAGGGAGTGAGAGATAGAGAGCGAGAGTTAAATAGAGGGGGAGAGAGCGAGAACAAGAAAAGAACCTTCACATCCCCCAGGCCTTAGCTTTGTTCTTCAATTCATGTTTCTCTGCGTGCATTGTTGTGCGTGTGTCTCCGCGCATTTCGCCGTGCAAGCCCTTTCAAGTAGAAGTGAGGCCAAGTAGGCTGGTGGTCCCTGCTCTTCTGTGAGAGCTTTTGGCCTCAATGTCCAAATTTGTACATCATCACGGTCTCCCCTGTTGTGCGTGTTTGTGTTTAGCCGTGCTGTAGGCGCGTGCTCTCTCCTGGCAGCCCAATGCTAACTGGGGGATAAACAGTGATTATCCGTGCTGCCTATTGAGACAGCACACGCTGATAGACAAACAGAAGCACAAGCACAGTCAGTCAGTCAGTCAGTCAGTCAGTCAGTCAGTCAGTCAGTCAGTCAGTCAGTCAGTCAGTCAGTCAGTCAGTCAGTCAGTCAGTCAGTCAGTCAGTCAGTCAGTCAGTCAGTCAGTCTCTCTCTCACTCTCTCACTCTCACTCACTCTCACACACACACAGCTGGCGCAAATCCGGCTGGCGGTTATGCAAGAGCCAGGCAGCGCGGAGGATAGAGACTGGTAATGTTGTAACCTCACAGACAGAGGGGAGGAGGTGGGGGGGAGAGATGTTTCTTTGTACAATTTTTACATTGAAGTAAATGTCCAACACTACTTGTGTCCTATTTTCTGTTACAATTTCTGAATTGTTCAAAGTTCTTTGACAATGTTAATGTTCCATGCTGCTCTTTCAATTGAAATGTGAGCTCAGACCGAATCATTGTATTGGGCCTTCAATGAATGCTGATGTGCATTAACAGGACTGGGACTTGAATGCATCACTCCGCCTCAGTCTTGCGGCCTTGTTGTACCTACAACTAAATCACTCTTTTGCTGATACTGAATATAAAGCCCCTCCCGCTCATGATTTCAGGGAATGAATTCAGAGGTATAGTGATTGTTGAACTGATGCTGTCATTTAAATTCTGTACTCTAGACTAGGGATGTGCACGGTTACTCGGATACTCGGGTACCCGAGTAGACAATCTGCTAATCGGTTACGAATTAGTAACCGGGTAACCTAGGATTATTTCATTGTCGGCGATGCCAGGTGTATAGTCGCTCTGTTTCTCGTCTATTTCAGCCTTTACATCGACCCCACCGGTGTGTTTGTAACGTTAGCTTACCCAGAAGCCGAGCAGTCAAGCATGTCCAATAGGGACACCGTGTGCCGTGTCACATGACGGCGGCTAAACTCCAATTGGGAAAACATGATCTGCCAAAATATTGTTTATTTACATCAGATGGTTTGCTCTGTTGCCCGTGTGTGATCACTACTATCAGGAATGATGGTAATGACAATCGAGTTAATCCTTGAGTTTTAGGCCTCTCAATTTAGGCTTTGATTGGATTTATTGATTTATTTTTGCCATTACGTGACGGACTCAGGGAGCCTGGCTGCGCAAAGACGGAGGCTATAGTTCACTGCGCTTTTTTTACATTTCAAAATGTATCTTGCACTTTGTAAAGGAAGATACAGTATATTTTATTATTCGGGTACTCGATAAGGACCAGGTTCGGGTACTCGGTTAGAAAATTACTCGAAAAGCCCATCCCTACTCTAGACCGGAGATGAGCCTTGACAATGGTACTGTCGGGTTTATTCTTGTAGGTGTTGATCATCACTGGATAATGTTCTTTATTCAAGTACTCCTCATCTGTACGGCCATAACCATTTCCGCTATCATCCAACCTTCACTGACAGTAGGCCACTTATCCAGGCAGAGAGGTTTAAAGGCAGCCAGTCTCACACTGATTCTTCCTAGCTTGTAAATGACTGAGAGAAAACAGGTCCTCAGTGGTTTCCGGACGGCTCCTAGTATGCTCACAGATGTACTTTGGTTATCTTTATTTAACAACTACCTCATAAACCTGACAACATTCATATCATAACAATAAATCACTAATAATGCAGAAGGGGAGCTATAGGGAACCAACATGAATCTTTTGTGATAAAGGTAACCTTACTGAGAGCGAGTGGCACTTCTACCTTCTCGTGGACGTATCTTTATCACAAAGAGGATGTGGGTTAGTCTTTGTGCTGTGATGTGAAACACTGGATCCTTACATCTGTTCTGATTTAGCAACGCCAACGCCAATATCTATTTGCTGCTTTATTTCATGAAAGGAAAAGGGTGTGTGGCCAGGGCCGTCAAAATAAAAGCGTCTGATCAAAGAGTTTTAAAGGGCAGAAAGGCCTCCAATATTTCCGTACAGCACTGCTCTTCTTCAAACACAGAGGCATAGGGCAAGGTGGAGAGATGGTAGGAGGGAGGGAGGAAGAGAGAGAGTGCCTGACAGAGATAGAGAGTCAGAAAGAGAGACAGGACATTCATTAATAAATAGGACGAAAAATATATGAGTGAGGAAGGAAGTGAGCGGGCACATTGAGAGAGAGGGAACCGAATGCGAGAGACAGTCGTGGACTTTATCCCTCTTCCAGCGTACTGTTGGACGGGGTTATGTAAGTTGCTGCGTGGACAAACACTGATTATTTTGCACAGTGTATAAGATGTACACAACAAGAGGTCGTTACTCAATGCAACTTTGGGCCAGGAGAGGAGAGGAGCTTGGACATTCCCTGATCAACCACACACACACACACACACACACACACACACACACACACACACACGACGACACACACACACACACAACACACACACACACACACACACACACACACACACACACACACACACTCAAATGCACGCACACAGGCATGTAATCCATTGTCGTGCGTACCTTTTAAAAGTACTCATTGCTCACATCAGATTAGTGTTCCCAGGTGTAGGGTGACTGGGGGATTCCCCGTTCAGACACAACTTGGATGGATTACAGCTGTACAATGCCAAACCTGATCACTCCTCGAAATGCATGCACACACAATAGATGTGACATAGATCCATGAGGCATCTACACCTTCTGCATTTCAACATTAATGACACACAGTCACACACACACACATTCTATGTAGCTTTGTGAGGCA
>OLKM01000766.1:173619-186119 GCA_900291075.1 Melanogrammus aeglefinus
AGAGAGAGAGAGAGAGGAGAGAGAGAGAGAGAGAGAGAGAGAGAGAGAGAGAGAGAGAGAGAGACCGGGAGTAGGGGTTGAGTGATCTGGAGGAAGAGGAGGAGGTAGGGGAGGAAGCTAATGGAAGGAGAGAGGCCACAGGGGACTGGCTCTTCGATTGGTGACACAGAAATGATGGCCATGCACTGGAGAGGGGTATTGGGGGGGGGGGGCGCATAGGGATGGGTCGAGCGAGTGGAGTCAAGGTATAGAGCGGAGCGTTGTAGAGCAGAGCGGTGTAGAGAGGTAGCGTTCTGCAAGATATAGATCAGAGACAAAGCCAATCAATCCTGGCTAGTTGGCAACGATCCCACCGTACGCGTGCGTGGGTTCCCCAGACGATGCCCCCACTTCCGACCCCCCAAATGGAGAATCAACATCCATCAGTCGCCACCGATAGAACACAGAGAGGATGTCCTCGTTAAATGTATCACAGACACACAAATGTTCATGACGTACACGCAAGTTTTTGCGAGCGTGGAGCAGAGCAAACTAAACATTCAAAGTTCACTGGTGCTATCCCTGACAAACAGAAGGCCTTTCTCGGCTGGCAATTAGGCTGTGGCTGAAGTGGCTGAATACACAAACATACACAACCACACATGGAAGCAGAAGAAGAAGCAGCAGCTCTGTTTGTCTGGGACACGCCACTGCCCTGGATTTAAGACAGAGCTGGCTTGCTTTTAATTGTATATGTTTATTTAATACACAAGGGAAGATGTTTATGGTTTCCGATGAGAGGTCTGGGCGGCTGTGCGCAGAACGAATGATTGTTTTCTGGGAGTATCTTTGGAGGTAAAACACACACACACACACACACACACACACACACACACACACACACACACACACACACACACACACACACACACACACACACACACACACACACCTCACTGCCTACTCAGTCGGTCCCTCGTTCTCCAACACAAAGTTGGCTCAAAGTCCAACGCACTGAATGACATGCAAGACAGGTCTGTACATGGAAAAGATTAAGAGAGAGCGAGAGAGATACAGAGAGTCATACAGAATTAGTGAGAGAGGGGAACGGTGACAGAGATGGCAAAAAGAAAACTACTTCAATGTGATCTCAAATTCTTTACATGGGGTGGATAGAGAGGGGGAACGTAGAGGAGAAATAAAGAGAGAGAGCGAGAAAGAAAGAGGGAGCGAGTCAAAAGGAGTCAAAAGAGAGAGAAAGTTAAAGGTGGCGCCAGACGGCATTTCAAGACACGACTGCCAAGTTTACAACCACACACACCCACCAACACACACTCCAAAATACCCACCGCCACACACACACACTCTCGCAAACATCACCCATACCCTTTCCCCCGCAAACACACACACACACACACACAACACACACACACCACACACACACACACACACACACAACACACACACACACACACACACACACACACACACACACACACACACACACACACACACACACACACACACACACACACACACACACACACACACACACAGTGGCCACTATCCAGCTGCCTGAGAAGTGCATTTGGTGACTTCCCATCCCCTGAAATTAGATCAGATATTTGCCCCCCTCCAGTCGCTCTCTCCCTGGGTCAGGCGAACAGGCAGATTCCCAGATAAAAATAGCGAGGGGAACTATTCCAACACTGCTGACTTTCTGCAGGCAGGGTCTGAGGACTGCACCGGACCACAGGGGTGAGACAGGGGTGAGGACCACTGCCCCCTCCCCACTGATAGAGGGACGGACCCACACACACACACACACACACACACACACACACACACACACACACACACACACACACACACACACACACACACACACACACACACACACACACACACACACACACACACACACACACACAAAGTAACACTCACACGCAGTGTGTTCGACTTGTTGTCTTACATTAATCAAAATGAATAAAGAAAAATAGATACTTCTAAAGTATGATACAGTAAAAGGCAATAATCCCATTCTGAAGTTCAGTTAAGAATAGTTAGAACAATAAATGCTGATTCAAGGTTATCTGAGGTAGAGGTAGAGCCATAGACAATGCCCAATCCTGTTGTTCTGATCTGGACTGGGATGCAACATATTAACACAGCACTCTGGGCCCTCAGAATGACCTAAACTACTATAAATAATGGGAGAAGATCAGGGGTATTAATTACACTAAGTACACAACACCCAGTGTGTGTGTGTGTGTGTGTGTGTGTGTGTGTGTGTGTGTGTGTGTGTGTGTGTGTGTGTGTGTGTGTGTGTGTGTGTGTGTGTGTGTGTGTGTGTGTGTGTGTGTGTGTGTGTGTGTGGACACAAAGTATACTGATCTCCTCTCATACTTTCAGGCTTGACGTGACTTCAGACAAACTTGAGTAACTGCTGCAACAATGTGCCTGAGTTAACTCCCTGGCCTGTACTATGTAACAATAAAGACCAACACACACTCACAAACCGCAGGCGCAGTTTTTGAATTTCGAAAAATAACTTTCTTTTCTAATCTGAATTGTTTCATGCTGCATTTCCTGACTTGTCATGCATACCGATGTAAGCCATAATACTAGAGCCAGTCACAATCCTTTTCCCAGTCCTGTTTTTGCAGGACTAAGACAGGAGGTGTACATTGAAACAGTCTTTTAAGGCCACTGAACAGGTAAGTCACAGTTCTCATCCAGTTTCAGGTGTAAAGGCATAAAATCCAAACAGAACAGTTTTAAAGTGTTCCTGGCAGTAGGAGCGACAACGGTCATAGCCCTCTCCTGGGGATTTTAACAAAAGCAACATGCATGGATCAATGAAAACCCAATGAATTGTATTTCTACTACATGGCAGACGAAAGGAATTTGATCTAATAATGGTTTTGTTTTACTGTATTGAGTGTATGTGGGCTGTTTTGTTTCGGGCCGGGTTCAACCATGCTTTGGAGGTAGTTAAAATGTGTCTGTGTTTGAAGGCGTGCATGCCTTTGCACGTCGCTATGAGTATTTGCTGAGGGAAGGCTTGGTGAGATAGTGACTGTTGTGTTTTCCCCTCTGAATGTAATGCAGCACACACGGCAACTATTAGCCTTCTAAGCAGGAATGTGGGAGGTCCAAGAATTCCAATAAAAAGCTGCAGTGTGCGTGTGCACATGCACAAATGTGTGTGTGCGATGCGTGTGTGCCTGCGCATGTGGTTCGCATTCACACATGTCCCACCCAACCCCCCAAAGAAAATAAATCATTACAATGATCTATCAATAGTCACTCATGCGTTGTGTCAAATGAGAAGCCAATGCATCAACGTCCTTTACCGATAGGCTGGCTGAATACTAACATACGCTTTAGCAATGGGAATGAAGAACAAAAAAAGCCCTTCTTATAGGTAAAGGACAAGTACGCACACACACACACACACACACACACACACACACACACACACACACACACACACACACACACACACACACACACACACACACACACACACACACACACACACACACACACACACCTGGATAATAAATGTCCAGCGGTTTCATATCGTTAAAAGCATAAAAGGTTAATATTGACCTTTTGAGGGGTTTTTCTAGTGGGGAGGGAGGTATCTCTTATCGGCTGCCCCCTGGCCGGGTATCTGTCTGAGAGGTAATCCATGCGGGTCATTGACCAGTGGTGGCCCTAATGTGTTGCTCACTGTAGGGGGGGCGGCGGAAGCCCCGGCCGGACAGCGGTCAGAGGCAGACAGGCGGTCAAGGGTAACCCTGCCTTACTGACCGGCCCTGGTCCACAGAGGCCCGGCCTAATGGTGCGTGGGGCCATTAGTATTGAGTGGCTGAACACATTGTTCACTTTTTAGCTGCATTCCTGACTAAATACAGAGATGTCCACAGCTGTAGTCCTCGGCACCAGAGGTCATTTGTCTACCGGCGACGCAGCTCTCAGAATCTGAGACTTGTCTGATTGACGCCAAGTAAGCAAAAGAGACATCCCCTTTTCTTTGAGTTTTTCTCTTTCTACTTATTTCATAAGAGTCTGTTGACGCCTCCTTAGAATATTTCAAAAGGTTGGCCAACTCGTTTCTTGATAGACAGACCAAAGCAGCCGGGGTGTATTTGTGTGAGCGGTGTGAGTTGATCCTGGCCACAGTGCCATTTCATTCAAGTTCAAGTTCAACAATTGAATTGTCAGCTGCATGGAAAAAAACAAGAGTAAGAAAGAGTGAAATTAGGGAAATCGCCAGGAGTCACTGCCTAATCCGGGCAAACTATTCCTGAAAGATCAAAAGTGCTGGATAAAAATACAAATATACATTTATATAAAAAGGAGAAATATACTAGAAGTAGTTTAGAAATATGTTTATTACAGGGTAATAATATAACTGACAAAATAAGGTTGTCAAGAGGATCATGTATTGGTTTGTTGATTCAGCAGTGTAAATGGGTTCTACAGATAACTGAAATCACTGTCCTTGTCAATACAGCGAAAACGTACATATCAGTACATAGACATAAAGATGGCGGGCCTGGAAGCAACCCAAACAACAAAACAAACCGGAGCTGGATTTATGGGTCAAATAGTTTTCCTTGATGTTTGGGAGGCATGTCAAAAGTTTCTATAGGAGATAGATATTAAGATATCCACTCATGAACAACAAATTAGATCAGTTGGGTATCAGCACACTTAAGAACTGGTATACTGTTTAGAGGATAAAGAAAACGTTATATTATCTTTAGTCATTTAAAAAAGATTCCTCTAATTCTCATAGCCATTAGCTACCCTTCAGTCCCCTGCTGTGTCACATCATAAGGTGTGTGTGTGTTTGTGTGTGTGTGTGTGTGTGTGTGCGTGTGAATCTAGGCTAACTAGTAAAACTGCTATATGACACATCAATCATCTCTTCGCTGCGGGGCCATTGGGGATTTGGACGCCGTCTTGCGTTGCGGCACAAAAGGAGGAAGAACGCAATCATCATCAGGCCCCTTTTCTGAACCACCGACAACAAGGGGATCCACTCCCCCCCTCCGCTCGCCCGCCTCTTTCTCTCCCCCCCATCCCGCTCTCTCACACACTCAGTTCCGCAGGCGTGCCGGAGTGAGGTCTCTTCACTTGTCAAAAGCGCCACCAAACTATGAGCTGCTCTGCATCATTATGAGGACAATGAGGGTCCCTGGCCCCACGTCGGCCCCACTGCCCGCACCATTGTCTCACCCCTCCCCACACACACACACACACACACACACACACACACACACACACACACACACACACACACACACACACACACACACACACACACACACACACACACACACACACACACACACACACACACACACCAGTCCTTATCCTTATCCCATCACAGCAAAGAGAGACCGTCACAGACACGTGGTGGTAATGGTAACTTTCAAAATGAGCAAAAGTGGAAAATGACAAACAAGCACAAAAGTGGAGAGATGTGAGAATGCCAACAGTGTTAAAGATTTCATGGCATGGCTGGGTGTCTATAAGTGTGTGGTTGTGTGTGTTTTGAAATGCATGTGGGTTCTCTAGTCAAATCCTGTACTTAATCAAGCATTAGCACAACCTTTGAGCCACACTGAAGGCTGAAACTGCCGGAGGACGACGAAAAGCAGATACTAGTTCCTTATTGCAGATCAGATGACTCACACATGCACACAAACACACACACAGTCACACACAGTGGACCACAGCAATACTCCGAGGACATCTTACGAATGAATCAGCTGCAACAAAGGGCAGGTAAACAACGCTGATTGGTTTTAGTTTCCTGGTAGATGAGGGGGAAAAAAGTGACTTCTAAGAAGGATTCAAACGCACACCATGGCTTCCCTCCTGGTCACTACGCCATGGTAACAAACGACACAACCTGGTCATATCCCTCTTAATCATATCCATTCTTTGGCTCTAGGCTGAAAATCCTCTTGTCCACGCGTTGTAATGAGTTGAGTGGTGAAGGACCCAGACAAGAGAGTGTGTGCTTACAGTGTGGGGGGGGGGGGGGGGGGGGGGGGGGGGGAGCAATGTAAAGCAGTGCTGCATTAAGCAGGAAAGATAGATAGAAAGAGAGAGGACTTATCGAGCAAAGACAAGACCTAATCCCGCACCTCCAAGATTAACAGTTAGATGATTAAATTTTTTTGATCCTATACAAACCAACCCACACACCCTATTTATATCAGATCTCATCCTGCGGTCTGTGTCCGCCACATCAAACAATCCACACTGAGTCAGGGTTAACGCCAGTGATCTGATTGTCTGGTCCCCCCCCCCCCCACCACCACCACCACCACCACCACCACCACCAGGACCACACAGCGAAGGATAACCCCCAGCAGTTTAATAATTCTACTATTTAAGGGCTCCCATGTGGTGGATTAGAGTGTAGCCGTTAGGTAAGCTAATGGCACTGCAGAAGAACATTCAGTCGTGTGTTTGTGTCCACAGAATTAAACAGCGGAGCAGTGAACCACACATTTACCAACAAGTGACAACCGATAATTAACGCTTGTTCCAAGGTCGGATCACAGTGCAGGTTTCTCTGCTTCTTCTAGGGTACCGCACAAATGTACATAATCTGCAAAGCAAATAACACCAACAGACCACGCGCTAACACCAAACACACACAGGCCTGGGTCAGCTTTTAGCCGGTTCCCTCCCTGAACCGCTCCGGCCCATCCACTCTCCAAGGGCCTCCTACTGCTACCCTACTTTCTACGACAAGCACGGCCTTTCTAGTAAAAGGGATACTTGTGGTGGGATCTGTGTGATGTCATAGCCCCCACCGCGGGCTGACGGCTGCTCCAGGGAGGGGTTGTGCAGGAATGTGGTCGAGGGGTGGCGGAGTAAAGCCTCTGTATAGTCAGGAGGGGATAGGGTGGGGGAGGGGAACGACCCAGAGTGGAAAGCGTCCCACACACACTTTGTCAGCCAGTCAGTCACCAACACATGGCCCGGTGCCAAATGTGTTCCCTACCAGGCACGACTTAAAGAGAAATGTGCTCCTGAAAGGAAAAGTACTTATTCAATTAATGTGCAGAGTAAGACAGGGACACATTGTAGTTTTCCATGATGCTGCATCAATTCCAAGAAATGAGAAGCAGAGTGTTATTGTGACACCCCCAAAAAAATAAATAATAATAACTGCTTAGTTGACATTATGAGTGTCTTGTAGGGAATCGGATACTTCCCAGATTTTGAAGAGAAACGCACGGGTTCAGAAATGATACACACTCAACCTCTCTCACACAAACACACACACACAGAGCTCAGCTGACAGACTACTGGAAAGCCCCCCTGGCCTCACTGAAGTTCGCTGACAGGCCTACCTGACAAATATATTGTTCTGGCTAATCGGAGAGCTCTTTCTATGTCTGGAAAGGTCCAATCATCCCGAGACAACAAGAAATAACTTTTCTAGTGGCAACACGTCCTAGAGAGAGAGTCTCTCTCTCTCTCTCTCTCTCTCTCTCTCTCTCTCTCTCTCTCTCTCTCTCTCTCTCTCTCTCTCTCTCTCTCTCTCTCTCTCTCTCTCTCTCTCTCTCTCTCTCTCTCTCTCTCTCTCTCTCTCTCTCTCTCTCTCTCTCTCTCTCTCTCTCTCAATGAGTTATCTAAAAAAAAAAAAGGTGAACAACGTGGGGAAATAGATTCTCACGATTGTCACTGTTAAGCGGATACATTATGGATACCGTATCCTACATTTACAACTGTACACCACTTCCTCTTAAACTAGAATTAAGTAGACTCGAGCTTTCCATAATCTACTCGGGAATCATGGTATTCGCCTCAGAGGTCTGAGTTGTACTAGTGTGCGCAGAGATTGAAATATACTGATTTAATTATTAGACTAACAGTAAAGACAATTTGGATGTTTTGGAGTTACCTTTCTTTGAAAAAAAGTTAGTATTGTGGCAGAGCGCTGGCCCACGGGTTACTGAACAGAAGACATACACAGACAGCAGTAGGCTGTAGCGTACAACACACAACCCAAAATGTCTCTACGTACCAGTGTCTCCGGGGGTCTTCATTGTTTTGATCAAGTCAGACTGCAGGCAAGGATCCGAAGAGTGTCGGGAGAATTCCTCCGGAGACTTGGAGAACAAAAAGTCGGTCTGGTCTCAGCCTTTGGATCCAAATGTGAAGAAGAAGTCGTCGAGGAAGCTCAAAGAAAGTTTCTGCCGCCCGGGTGCCTCTTCCCTCGCTAACCCTGGCCTCAGCCCACCGACAGGTTGTTTCCACTGAGTTGAACGGCCGAGACCTCGCTGTCCAGACACAGCGTTCAATCCGCCGAAGAAGTTGTAGCGGAAAAACGTACAGCCGTCCCGACTCCTCCGACCAACCAACAAACCCTTCTTCCCTTCGCTTGTTTACAACTACTTTCACTCAACTGTCCTGTCGCCGTTTACTCCGCCTCGACCGCATCTTCGTCGTTATTAGACATCTCGCGGCCAAAATGCTTTCTTCTCTGTTAAATTCCGAAACGAGACGGCTACCTCTCTCTTTCTCCACACTTTTTTTATTCTTCTACTCAGTCACACAACGCGACTCTCTCTCCTCCCCCAGTGCCTCTGTCGGAGCTCTGGGTGTCGTGTTTCGCTCGCTGTCTTCCGCGCGCGGGGCCGCCCACACGGACGGCAGGAGGGAGGGAGGGGGGGCCAAAGGGGCGGGTCACGCCCACTCACCACGAGCTTGGGCTGGCGTCACTGCAGCTCGCGGCGTTGCCTTGGTGACCGCCACAACCACACTGTCGCGGTGACATCACGATCCGCGTCCCACGAACTGAGAGAGATGGGCCCGCGAGAGAGAGGTTCGCGTCACTTTATTATTTTACGTCAATCACCAGCACTTTTCTAATTACCCTTTTTTTTTTTTTACAATAACGATAATTACAGTAGGTTATTTGAATTAGCATAGCTTCGTTTTCATACGAAACTCTGATTAGCAACGGAAACATCTAACAGTGTTGTTTGGAAAGCTTGTTTGATGCTTTAATTCTAGGCCTACAACTTTTAGGCATTACGACAACCGTTGGATTCAGACGTAAGCTATACAAATTTGACTAATAAGCCAATTCCTTGTTTAATAAATACATTTACAAGGTGTGCACACACAACTACACGCACACATACACGCACACATATAATTTCAATAATATATAATTCTATATAAATATATATTTATGTTTATAATATATAAATGCTATGCATGTAAATGCTATATGTAAATGCTATATATATATATATATATATATATATATATATATATATATATATATATATATATATGCTATATATATATATATATATATATATATATATATATATATATATATATATATCTTATCAGCCACAGAAAGAGAGCTTGTCAGCTCATTAGCATTATGGGTATGAACCTGTATCCGGTCGTACATTGTGTCTCACGGAGCATAAAACGTCCTTTCCTCCTCGTACTCTTCGACCCACTGAGGTGCATCCAACCGGCTGCGTCTGACTTTATCTCCCACGCCATACGCCGGCAGCAAACCGCAATGCCACGTCGCATGCAAAACGACATCACAGCTCAGGGCAGATGCTTTTTCACACTTTTGCCCTGTTCCAAAACAACAACAAATAGCCCCGGTACAACTCATTGCTGAGAAACTTGATCTGCCAGTCTCATCCAGGCCTGTAGGGCTACACTGTCACCCGGAGCACTCTGTGACCGCCTGCTTCTGCATGATGAGAGGTTGTCACGTTAAATGTTGAATGTGTGTGAGTTCACACATGGGAGATGATGTGTATCTCCTCCCCTGCATGCCCTCTGTGACACTCACACCTGCACGTATGGCACTGCACATTTAAGGGATATTGGTGCATGTTATGTATTTGTGTACACACACTACAGACACACAAATGCACATGCAAACGCGCATGCACAAACACGTGCATGTCTGTGTGTTTGTGTTTGTTTGTGTATTTGTGTGAGTCACTGCATTCTAAACAAACACCTAATGCTGTGGCTTGTCAACAGGATACGCCAGCGGGAGTGAAACAAAGTAAACACCTGATAACGGCAGTTTCCATGACATGTCATCTCCAAACAGGATGCGCCCTCAGTCCCACCTCCACGGCCATTCTCTGACCACCTCAGGAAACCCATTCTGCCCAACCAGATAAGCAGTGTGTGTGTGTGTGTGTGTGTGTGGGGGGGGGGGGGGGGATCTGTCCACTCTACACACAACCTACACACACACACATACACACACACATATACACACACACACACACACACATCCAGCCGTGTCCTCTATCCTTGATGGCACTAACTCTCAGTGAATGAGACTAATCCTCCATCACTGTGACTGAAGGTCCTAACTCACCCTAATTGGGTTGAGTAATGGGACTAACTCTGTGTCATGCTCATGTCCCATTTGTACTTGTGTTTGCGTTGGTTTGGTTACGTGTACCACTGTTCTTTGCTTTAAGATTCAAGATTCAACAATTGAAACACTCTCCCCCCAACCTTCTCTGCCACAGTAAATGATAATAACAATAAAACCAAAAACAATTTCAATAAAAAGATATTGCAGTAAGTAATGAAGGAAGGCAATAAACAAATTCAGTGTGAATGTGTGTTTATTTTATGTGTGTAATTATGTGTGTGTGTGTGTGTGTGTGTGTGTGTGTGTGTGTGTGTGTGTGTGTGTGTGTGTGTGTGTGTGTGTGTGTGTGTGTGTGTGTGTGTGTGTGTGTGTGTGTCTGTGTGTCTGTGTGTGTGTTGGATGACATGTGAACACTTTATTGTTACCAACGGAGAGGAAATGGTGTTTACTGGCAAATCTACAGCACAGTACATTCTGAGCCACGATAATCACAGTGCTTTTGCCCACACCCTTCATCTCCCCTCCACCCTCCTATTCTTCCTCCTCCTCTTCTTCCTCCTCCTCCTTTCCATGTCTGACTATCCACCTCTTGGTTGCCCTTTTCTTTTCTGTTCCTCTATCGCTCTCATCCCCAGATCTCTCTCTCTCTCTCTCTCTCTCTCTCTCTCTCTCTCTCTCTCTCTCTCTCTCTCTCTCTCTCTCTCTCTCTCTCTCTCTCTCTCTCTCTCTCTCTCTCTCTCTCTCTCTCTCTCTCTCTCTCTCTCTCTCTCTCTCTCTTCTTGCTCCCACTCCTGTCATCACTTGGTTGCCATGCCATTCTGTGCTTATTCCATTCATCCTACCTTCCTCTCACAATCACACCTCTCACACTCTCGTCCTCTTCCTCCTGGTGCCGTCCAATGCCACCTCGTTCTCTATGCACACATCTCTCTCTCTCTCTCTCTCTCTCTCTCTCTCTCTCTCTCTCTCTCTCTCTCTCTCTCTCTCTCTCTCTCTCTCTCTCTCTCTCTCTCTCTCTCTCTCTCTCTTCTCTCTCTCTCTCTCTCTCTCTCTCTCTCTCTCTCTCTCTCTCTCTCTCTCCCTCTCTATCTCTTCCCCCCCCTTCTCTCTCATGTTAAGGGCTTTTTGAGAGGCACTAGTTGCACTCTCAATGTTTGTAAAAAAAAAAGTGTAGAAGCCAAATGTCCTGATTGCATGCACTTGACAAAATGTTGATTAGAACAGTGATTGATAACATTTTTTGTAACTGTGAGGTTGATGACTGAATGGTGTTTTGTGTTTGGGGTTGAGATTGTCTCACATCAGCGCTTATTTCCTTCCTACAGTGCCCTTGTGATGCTCATTGCGATGAAGATCCCCTGCGATCAATGTCCCTCTGCTGTCAACTGACAAACCATCAGGGAAACCGACCTGCCAGTACAAAGACTGGCAGGAGGAACAAACTCTTCGGCCTGTTTTCGATCTTCTACCCCGCTTTTTCCGACCCCTAGCCCCGCTTTTTTTCCGGCCCCGCCCAACACACATCACACACACAAACACACGACACATACACACACACACACAAACACACACACACACACACGCGCACACACATATACAAACACACACACACACATCCCCCCCAGCCCTCTCTCTCTGTCCATCGCTGTCTTCCTCTCTCCATCGTGGTGGCCCATCCCCCTTTCCGCCCCGTCCTCCTCTGTGTGTGTGTGTGTGTGTGTGTGCGTGTGTGAGTGTGTGTGTGTGTGTGTGTGTGACAGTGTCCGTTCCTAATCAGAGTGACAGAAAGACGCTCTGCAGAAAAAGAGAAAAAGAGTGAGAGAAAGGAGAGCATAGATTGTGTCACTAACTGTGTGTGTGTGTGTGTGTGTGTGTGTGTGTGTGTGTGTGTGTGTGTGTGTGTGTGTGTGTGTGTGTGTGTGTGTGTGTGTGTGTGTGTGTGTGTGTGTGTGTGTGTGTGTGTGTTACACCCCCTCGCACCGCAACACTCACGCCCTCTTCCCATAACCTGTCCCACAATGGTATTGTATGCAGCCTGACCTCTCCTCCTCTTTCACCTTTCATGTCCACAACACTGGGTCAACATAGGTAACGCTAC
>OLKM01000766.1:194064-199064 GCA_900291075.1 Melanogrammus aeglefinus
TGGTTTGGATGTTCGACTCCCAGCCAAATGCTACTGGGTTCGATGCCAATGTTCCCCGTCTACCTGTAGCCTCCTTAGGCCAGATGCCCATTTTATTTTGGATAAAGGCGGCTGCATAATGACTCGTGAATAAATAGCCACAGAAGGAAAAGAGAAAAGGCGAACCAGGGCAGCCATGTTTAAATGTGCCATGTATTTTCCACCTTCATCTTGCCGTATACTCTAATGGTTTTCAATTGTTTCCGGTTTTGCTGACACTTCCTGCTAAGAGAACAGATGTTCTGGAAGTTTCAGAAAACGGAAAAACAACAAGCAGGGTAGAACAGGAAACGTTTTTTCTCAAGAGTGTCAGAATAAGAAAACAATGGCTGCCTCAGAAGCCTGTGGTGTTGAGTGTATCTTAACACCACTCACTCCCTTTCGTGTTAACATGTGGAGTGAACACTGGACGTAATTGCGGCCTTTCAGCAGCAAATCAATCAAAGCTACGTACCTATAAGTAAGTACCTATAATTACTCAAACAGAAAGAACTGCGAGAAAACTCTTATGTTTACCAGTTCATGGCAAGTTCCTCTTCAAAAACTATTGTGTATAGGATCCGTCTATCTGTCTGTCTGTCCTCTGATCCATGAGCCTGTTTATGGGATGCCCTGTGCCAAATGTGTTCCTCTATCTATCCTGAGAAGAGATGAACAGAGGACATAACGGCACCTGCTCTGACTGGGGAGCAGAAATGTCCCTTCCCTGTCCCGTGGTAGGATTCCTTGGCTGTATACCATCGTAACGATGGTATACAGCCAATTGAATCCTTACTGTTATTCACTTCTGTACTTGTGGTCTGTCCATCTATCTGTCTAAATATAATTGGTAGTGTCATGAAAAGTAACAAATTAGCGAAATATATACTATATTAAGTACAATCTATAAAATATTATAAAATATAAAATACACAAAACAAACTGAAACCTACACAACAAGGCACCCTGCTAGTGATTTACCCCCCAAGGATGGGACATCACTGGCACTATGACAAAGTTGTACCAACGTGTGCACTCGCACACACAAACACACACACACAAACACACAAACACTCTTGCACACACACACACACACACACACACACACACACACACACACACACACACACACACACACACACACACACACACACACACACACACACACACACACACACACACACACACACACACACACACACACACACACTCACACACACACACAAACTCTCATGTGAGTCACAACTTAGTCACACTAGATTCTTCTTTTTAAATCAAACCAAATAAATCAAATTTTATGTCTGACGATATCAGCTAAGATATCATAACGCAATGATACAGCTTTTTACCCATTAAGCGCAATACAATGTGACGATGGGACGTCAAGACATTTGGTATGTCAGCTATTAGCCTAATCACAGAGACACACAGATGCCCTGGGACACATGATCCGGATAGAGACTCTTGATAGTCACTTGCTCCTTTACACTCAGCCCCCAACAACATCTACCACACGCGGATACACATATCGCGCACGCTATTATCATCATCCTTCTCAACATAATTTTGTATATTACTAGTACTGTCAGCCATCCTCATCCCTACTATTTCTGAGTTGTTAAAAAGGATGTAGTTCATAAAGTCCAGAAGATCAGCCTTGCCTCTACTCTATTCAATCTTTCCTCTCCACTAACTATTTGGCCATGGTCATTAGACGTTATTTCTTTCCTTGGATACTATTTCTTTTGAATCTTGATATCTCTTCTTAAAAAAGTTTAGCAGTTTGTTGCCTTCATTACTTATCGAGGCCTGTTGAGGTCCTTATTGTAGCCTATACACTTTAACAAGTGAGTGGCCCTAGGTAGGCCTGTGGCTTAAGGCTGTACCTAGCTCTTTAAAAATGTCACAAAACACTGGAGAATATGGGATACGTCCAACTCTTTCAAAGTCAAAGCTCCAGTATCATATTTGTATTAGAATGTTTGAATTATTAATGTAAACGTGGTAATGAACTCTTAACACGGACACACACAGACACACACACGCACGCACGCACGCACGCACGCACGCACGCACGCACGCACGCACGCACGCACGCACGCACGCACACACACACACACACACACACACACACACACACACACACACACACACACACACACACACACACACACACACGCACACACACTGCAATCACTCAAGCAGGTACACGTGCACATTGGCAGACTTCCTGGTGGTAGTGACAGCTGGCGGGCCTGCTATCGATTACAGCTACCTTTATTGTAACATTTTAAACTTAATGCAACTACTAATGTGTCGAGTGACTCCTCATATAACCAGATATGTGGCTCTCAAATTACCTGCTGTGGCCTGGTTTTCCAGTCACACGTAGTGACTTTGGCAATTGGATGTAGATGCAAAATGGAACCACAACCACAACAATGTTCAAAGTGCAGGTAGCTGAGGGTATTTGGATGCAAAAAAACAATCATTTTGTACTTATTTGCTTTTAACAAATAAATGCATGTTTAAAAAACATTTTAGTTAATGTGTAAAAAAAACAAAACGTTCACAACGGTTCGTAGCCTAATTAAAAAAAATATCAATGGACTAATGTACAAATAGAGAATCACAGCAGAAGACACAGAGTTATCTGTTAATAAGACAAACTGCGTGGCGGCAGATTCGCCCCATAAAGTCACCGTTTGGAGAGATCTCCCGCTTTCAGCCACCGCGCGTGACTCAACGTGGAGGTGGGCGCGAAGGCTGTCACACTTCTCCCAACACCCTAACTAATCACCCACCTACCGCGGCGCTACATCGACGGACCGGGGAAGAGGCGAACGGAGGACGGGTGGTGCGGTGTGGCGACGGTGGTGGTCGAGTCCAATGAGGGAGAGAGCGGTGAGCAATAAGATGTAAAATGTGATGTGAATTAAGGAAAGTAAAGAGCACCACAATCAGAGACAGCCGTGGGCAATGAGCCGGATGAATAAAGCTGTATAGCTCACCAACCGGTTCATGCATAGCCTATATAATCAGGGGCAAGGCAAGAATTAATGCAGCGACGATCAACATCATTAACAGTGATGTTGATTGTCAATGAGCAGATGTGTGTGTTAACAGTTTGGGAAATAGAGAAAAAGGGGGAGAGACAAAATAGGGTGACACAGAGTAGAAATGGTCTGACTCCTCTTCAACTTTCCCGGTGGTTCTGGGTGAGAACTTGGCTCCCGGTGAGGTGACTCAGGACGTGAGATCGTGACAGGAAATCTGTCTCTGTTTTCTCAACCTTTATAACTCAATTTGAGACGCATTGGGAGGGGTTGTAGTTCAACTTCACTTGGGTATGTGCTCTTGCTGGCTTACCGAATAAATTAATGGATCCTCGTTTTTATGACGTGCTATGGAAAATAAAAAGAGATATACTACCATCTAGCGGTGGGAAAATGTCACGACGGCCTTGGTTATTTTGTAGGCCTACTGGAGGAAATGAAATGCAAAAATGAAAAATAATTGTGAACTGAAAACAGAAACAGAAAGAAGCAGAGAGAGACGAGAGGCAATGTTAATCTGTACAGATTTTGTCTCCTGTTTTTATTTGGATGAATGAAACACTTTCAGTTACAAAAATGACTTAAAATGAACAACACTGTACAATGAACAAGCAGAATTACTCAGCATCTTTTTTGGTTTTCAGGATAAATACACTAAAAGGCTAACTTGCTACCACAAGGAAGAAGGAAAAGACAGAAAAGGGGGAAGGACTGCTCACAGGATGGATAAGACAGAGGGAATAGAGGCACAGACACACACACACACACACACACACACACACACACACACACACACACACACACACACACACACACACACACACACACACACACACACACACACACACACACACACACACTGATAGACACACATAAACACACACATACATACACACAGATAGCACTATGCAAACGCACACCCACACACACACACACACACAGATAGTCATACGCAGACACACACATGCACGTGTAGACACACACACAGATAGTCCTAAGCAAACACCAACACATCCACACTCCTCTTATGCAAATAAGCATATAAATGCACACACACACACACACACACACACACACACACACACACACACACACACACACACACACACACACACACACACACACACACACACACACACACACACACACACACACACACACACACACACACATTCACGGGAACAACTGTCGGCTGTTGGGGCTGCATGCTGTAAACTACAGGACAGTCAGCAATTGTGCAGACGATTGTTCCTAACATGGAATAGCTCCTTCCCTTCCAGGGACCAACGCCCCCTTTGACCCCGCCCATCCTCCTCCCCCCGCTCCAGCCGTCACACAGACGTGTGTGTCATCACCTCCCACCCTACAGCTCCAACCGCCAACTGACAGATAAAATCACTTTTGGAGAACATGTCTGATCCCCAGGAAAAACCCCTGTCAATGTTTGACTTGTTCACTCTGTCATGCACACAGCCTGACAAACCCACACACACACACACACACACACACACACACACACACACACACACACACACACACACACACACACACACACACACACACACACACACACACACACACACACACACACACACACACACACACACACACACACACACACACACACACACACACACACACACACACACACTCACACACACACACACACACACACACACACACACACACACACACACACACACTCACACACACACACCCACACACACACACACTCACACAACCACACACACAACCACACACACTCACCCACGCACACGTGCACACACACAACCACGCACACACACATACAAACACATACGCATGCACACTCTCACACACACACAGTCACACATGCACGCACACATGCACACACACACATACACACACACACACACACACACACACACACTAACAAACAGACACAAT
>OLKM01000766.1:204064-206564 GCA_900291075.1 Melanogrammus aeglefinus
TGACGCCCGTTGCCCCTGACTACAGTCGCCCTCGTTTTCAGTTATTTTTTTCCTCTGATACCGCACCTGCACGCACACCGACCAATCAAGGGGGGGTGGTGGGGGGGAGTTAGGGTGAGATCCGTGCCCCTTCCCCCCTTTGGGTAGGGGGTGGAGGAGGGGGGGTAGGGGACGGGCCTCCCCCTAAGTAAAGCTTCCCCCCCCCTGGGTGGGGCTCTGGGGGCAGCAGGAGTCTGACTGAGGGCTAAAGAACCAGGGGCCCGAATGGCAAAGTCCAGGTGTGTGGACAGCTTGGGCTGCTCATGTTCACTCATGGTGTAAAATCTGGAGGCCGGACTCCGCCGGAGGGGCCGAGCCGTACGAATGCTTTGGTTTTTCCAACAAGAATTATTAGCGGCATGAGTGTGAAAAATGATTGAGTGAAATGAATGGGATTGATGGGGGTGGGGATGATAACTCACATGAATCAGGAGACATAAATTGAGAGGTGCCTGGGCGCTATCGGTGCTGATCTACAAAGCAGTGGAGACGAGGACCCGACTGTGACTAAACTGGGCTTTATAGACTTATTTATTCCCCAGTCTGAAAGATTATGACTGGTGTTCTCCAATCACAGGTGTGTTTCACATTTAGAATGGTGGCCACTTTTATCTAAATTGTATTTTCAAGTGTGTGTGGGTGTGAACAGTCAATGATAGCATTTCAGTCTCTTAAAAAGTACTTTCGGGTACTTTATTTTGTTAACCCCTGTGAAATACTTTTTTGTTTTGTAAAAAAAAAAGGAAAAAAAGAGGACATCAACAATGGGGATTATGAGGAAGACAATGGTGACAACGACAATGATGAAGACTCACACATCCAAGCTAACACTATCACAATAAATAGGAACAGGATTGTATATAGACAAGACTAATAAATAACCGATAAGGAAATAAGAAATGAAAGACTTATCTTCATTAAGTATAAAATTTAAAAAAAGGCTGACACTGAATCCAATGTAATGTTGAATAGATAAACAAAACCAAAACAAAGAAGCAAGAAGCTATTGTACACCCTAAAAACCAGAGGTAGGTCAGGAGGCGATCGTTTGAATTCTCAGAGATGCTATGGCCCTCTATACATCCTCCACGGTGCTCTCACACCAGTGGGAGCTCTTTGGTTCATTCGACGACCCTTCACAGAAAAAGACAATCCGACGAGTTTAATCTAGCATGAGCATAACGCTCTCACCCACAGAGACACATGGACAGGGAAAGACAAGATGAGTCGATGGCAGAATGGATGGGCGAGATGATTCAGCCATGGATGTCTGGTGAGTGTTTGTGTGTGTGTGTGCGCGTGTGTGTGCGTCGTGTGTGTGTGTGTGTGTGTGTGCGTGTGCGTGTGCGTGTGTGTGTGTGTGTGTGTGTGTGTGTGTGTGTGTGTGTGTGTGTGTGTGTGTGTGTGTGTGTTTGTGTGTAGTAGCAGAAGCGGTAGAGATCTGGTCCTGGATAGCTTCTAGTATTTACAAGTCCTTTGAATAAAGCTTTTCTCTCCGTATTTTTGGTATTTGGGGTTTTGGTTTGGTTGTCGTTTTTTTTTTGTCAGTTATGTTCTTCTCTTACTCCTCAGGTAAATTTTTGGTTTAAAACATCCACCCTTCTTTTCTCCTCGCTCGGACCCGCAGCTCGGCGAAAGAAGAAGACGCCGGAAACAGCGACCACAGTCCATCTCTACACCTTTGTTCTCGCCGCCGCTCCATCGTCACATCGTAAGGTTGTCTTTTGTCATTTCTTGGTATTTTTTTGGTTTATGCGCTGTTGCCGCGTGGCCCCGCTTCTCTTCCGTCTCGGCGGTCCGCTGAGTCATTGGTACGTCTAGCGAGAGGAAGAGGTCACAGGTAGCGGTGTGGACAAAGGGTTCCCCGCATTGCCTCCTCTCCCCGTCGTTTTGGATAGATAAAGATTTTTGGTTTTAATCATCCCCCTTTCTTCTCCCTCTTTCTTCTCCCCTTCTCTTTCACTGCTTTCCTTCCCTCTCTCCTCTCTTTCATTCTGTGTATTTTTTGGCATTGAAAGACCGGGAGAGAGAGAGCGAGAGGCGTGGCGTGAAACAAAACGGAAGAAGAGCACGAGAGAGAGAGCGAAAGATAGCTTTGGTGTGAAAGGCGAGGTTCTCGTTGTCCCGCTTCCTCCTCCTCCTCCTCCTCCTCCTCCTCCTCCTCCTCTTCCCTCCTCCTTCCCCTTCTCCTCTCTGATTGACCTTTGGCGAGGTCACTCAATCTTGGCCCCTCCCAGAGAGGGCGGGCTGTGCGCCATCTCACTGGAAGAGCAGGAAGAGGCGGGGCTTGAGCAGGGGGAGGGGGAGCAGAGGGTGGGGCTGATACTGCTGGCAGAGGGGAAGTGGGAGGAGAGGGAGGAGTGGGAGGCTTTGGCCAAGGCCGAGCTGACCAATCCGGGGTTCTGGCCCATGTGGAGCAGGGCGGGGTGGTTGAGGAAGAGGGAGGAAGGGAGCCCCCCTC
>OLKM01000766.1:211564-214064 GCA_900291075.1 Melanogrammus aeglefinus
CACACACACACACACACACACACACACACACACACACACACACACACACACACACACACACACACACACACACACACACACACACACATACATTAGTATGCAAGACTATCAATTTGACTTTTCATAACATAGAAAACAAGCACTACTTCTCCTCTCAGGAGTACATCCACATGCATGAATGTGTTTGGGTCTCACCTGCGTCATTGAGCCACTTCTCCAGCAGCGGCTTGAGTTTGCACATGTTCTTGAAGCTCAGGTTGAGGGCCTCGAAGCGGGAGATGGTGGTCTGGCTGAAGTCGTTTCCATACAGCTTCCCCATGGCCAGACCTACGTCCCCCTAGTGGTGAAGCAGGGAACAGCACGGAGCGGGGAGGGAGGAGGAGGGAGAGGAGGAGAGGAAAGAGGAGAAGACGGAGGGGAAGAAAACAGAGAGGAGGAGAGGAGATGAAGGACGAGCGGAAGGAGGAGGGAGGAAGGAGGAGAGAGGAAGGAGAGAAGGAAAGAGGAGAAGAGGAAAGACAGATCTATGTTAAAAAAAAAGAATGAAGCAAGGACATACTTATAGAACACACAGAGGTGCACCTGCAAAAATACACACACGTTCACACACATTCCCAGGGCCTACCTGTGTGAAGCCCAGCTTGATGCGTCTCTGCTTGAAGGTGCGGGCGAACTGCTCCAACTCCTCCAGGTCACTGGGCTCCTCGGGGTGAGGGGTCACGGAGCTCGAACCGCCCCCGCCTCCCGCCCCACCGACCTCCACACCTTTATCCCTCTACAGGGAGAGAGAGAGAGAGAGAGAGAGAGAGAGAGAGAGAGAGAGAGAGAGAGAGAGAGAGAGAGAGACAGACAGACAGACAGCCAGACAGACAGACAGACAGACAGACAGACAGACAGACAGACAGACAGACAGACAGACAGACAGACAGACAGACAGACAGAGAGAGAGAGAGAGAGAGAGAGAGAGAGAGAGAGAGAGAGAGAGAGAGAGAGAGAGAGAGAGAGAGAGAGAGAGAGAGAGAGAGAGAGAGAGAGAGAGAGAGAGAGAGACAGGAGCAGGGGTTAGAGAGGGCGTGGCGGAAGCAGAGGCCTGAGGTTGTGTCAATAGAGCCGACTTTGTGTGTCTTTGTGGGGCTCATTTACATGTGAAGGTTGGGCGTGGGCTGCAGAGCGGGACCCTACCTGTGCCTGCATCCCCAGCCGGCTGTGGGTGGACAGCAGGCCCCCTTGGTTTTGCTGAGATAGTGAAATTAGATTTTGTGACAGGAGTCCTGGTGAAAAAAACAATTAAGTGTTCAGTTCAGATGACCTCATTGTCAATACATGATAATGTGGGTTATGTGCCCAATGAACAAGCTCATCTGAAAAGGCCCCACAAGCAGAACACTATAGAGGATCAGATGCCCTTGGCGGCAGTGGCGGTTCTACGTCCAGTTACGCCCCGGGCAAGACTTCCTCCAAGCGGGAGGGGGGGGGAGTGTTTGTATCATGACCGTACGAACTTCAGTGGGGGTTTCATTCCCTCTGTGCACGGCACCTTCTCAACGAGCAGGTGTGCGCCTGCAAGCCACCCACAAATATGGTGCCCCGGGCGGCTGCCTGGTTCGCCCGTGCCTAAAACCGCTACTGCCTGGCGGCCCCGCCCTGCTCACCTTGCGGGCCCTGTTGGGTCTGGGGCAGGAGGAAGTGGGCGGGGGACTGGAGGGGGTGGCCTGGCACCAGCACCAACTGCTGCAGCTGCAACAGCTGCTGGATGTCCTGCAGGACAACAGAGGACAGAGTGTTTGTTTGTTGATCACACACAAATACTACATTGACGGGAATGGTACGTGTGTGTTTAACGATGCAGAGATTAGGAAGCATAGAGGAGCAGAGCAGTGTACGTACAAAGCACACGACATCAAAACAAGAAGCAACACAGGAGAAAGTCTTAACGCCAAGCAATTTGAGTTCAATTAAACATTCCAGGTCAAACAGTCCATGGTGGTGTGATTCCTCAATCAAGTCCCTGGCCGGGCGTTTGATTGGTCCTCAGTACCTGGGCTGTGAGCTGGATTGGCTGAGACAGGGTGAGCTGTGGTGGAGGAGGCGGGACAGAGACATTTTGGCTGGTTTGTTCGCCTGGGCTCTGGCCCTGTCCTCCCTGGGCCTGCTGCCCTGTTTGGCCCGCCTGCTGCTGCTGCTGCTGCTGCTGCTGCTGCTGCTGGGCGTGCTGATTGGCTGCTACAGCGGCCGCGGCTGCCTGAGCTTGCTGATTGGCTTGGGCGGCGGCGGCGGCGTGAGCGGCGTGGGCAGCGCTGGACTGCTGCACAGCTGCAGCCAGCAGCTGGGCTTGAGCCTGCTGCAGTAATAACTGCTGCTGCGCTGGCAACAGAGCGGTCAGCTGCGAGGAGCAAAGGAGGAGCAGAGGAGAAAAAGAGGAGAAGTAGAGGGAGGAGACGAGGAGGAGCAGAGGGCCAGAGCAACCAGGAGGGGGAGAAAGAAGGAGATGAGAAGAGGT
>OLKM01000766.1:219064-226912 GCA_900291075.1 Melanogrammus aeglefinus
AATGACTTACTTAATTGATTTTATTCATGTATTTCCCCGAAGTTCCTGGGATTCTTATACCTTATTGCTTCATCTTATGGATCTCCTGGGCGATGTCGGGCAACCAGAATGTTACAGAGACATGTTCTCTGACCATTGCTGTGACAGTCAGTTGAATAGTTGTTTTAAACCCAAGGGTGCTGAGTGGTTAACGGTTAACACACTTCCACATTAACCCTCCTAGTGGGGTCCTGATGAATTTGGGGACATGGTCTCCTCTCTTTTTAAAATAATGTAACGACCTGCCTTTATTAACGCTAATAGGTCCATACATTGATCCAGTCCTTGAAACAGTATTGCTGCCTGATAAAGCTGAATACATGTGAGGAGAAGTTAATATATAGAAGTAAAGCTCAGTGTTTATAGGGCACTGAGTTGGCCCCAAAGAGGGAAGTGGTGGTCAGAGAGACAAGCCTAGCATCACTCACTCTGAACTAATACACAGGCCTCAACGTTCCCTGACTTATACTCTGATTAAAAACACATTTCAACTTTTGCATTTGTGTTTGGCCAATTTGGTGCAGATCTGCAACATATCAAACCCTGAAGATAATTGAATATGAAACGTGTATTTCATTTGCTTGGATGTATTCATCTGATGCTTATTAACAATTATTCACCGAAGGCGAAGTGAATAGTGAAGAACAGCCCCCGAGAACGAAGGTCGAGGTTCCCCACTATTCACGGAACCTGAGGTGCCCAATATCCCGAGAAAGCAAACCAATCAAAAGGCGCCATCTTAGGAGGTTCATGTGTAGCATATACTAATAATAGATATACTTAAGTCGACTTCTTCAGGCACAGCTAATTGTTCTTGTGCAGCCTATATTTTAACAGAAAATCATGGAGGCCTTATACGTTATTAAGTCATTTGATGTTACGAATCATGATTCATTATTAAGAAATAAATTGTACGGCGTATGAGAACATTTCTAATATAAAAAGGAGGCGTTAATAGCAGAGAAAGATCCACAGTCGGCTTGTTTCCTTCAGTGTGACCGTAGTAGCGAGCTGCGCTCTGTGATTGTGCATTCGCAGTGAGGGGGGTGTTTAGATTCATAGTACTGGCCGGGTACATAGACAGTGTAGCGTAGTGTATTATGTGGTCAGTAATACAGTCGCGGGGATAGTATATCAACATGCTGTGTGTGCTCTCTCTCTCTCTCTCTCTCTCTCTCTCTCTCTCTCTCTCCTCTCTCTCTCTCTGTCTCTCTCTCTCTCTCTCTCTCTCTCTCTCTCTCTCTCTCTCTCTCTCTCTCTCTCTCCCTCACTCTCTCTCAGTTCCCCCCATGACTTCCCCGTCGCACTGGGCTGAACTCAGAGTGATAAACCCAACACTTACTGTCAAAGAGGCTATTAATATTAGCACGATTTCTCACTCCCTTTTTCCCCCTCCCCCCCCCCCCTCTCTCTCTCTCTCTCTCTCTCTCTCTCTCTCTCTCTCTCTCTCTCTCTCTCTCTCTCTCTCTCTCTCTCTCTCTCTCTCTCTCTCTCTCTCTCTCTCTCTCTCTCTCTCTCTCTCTCTCCCTCCTCTCTCTCACTCCCTCTCTCTCTCTCTCTCTCTCCTCTCTCTCTGCTCCCCCCCCCTCCTCCCTCTCTCTCTCTCTCTCTCTCTCTCCTCTCTCTCTCTCTCTCTCTCTCTCCTCTCTCTCTCTCTCTCTCTCTCTCTCTCTCTCTCTCTCTCTCTCTCTCTCTCTCTCTCTCTCTCTCTCTCTCTCTCTCTCTCTCTCTCTCTCTCTCTCTCTCTCTCCCCAAACGATCCCAATCTCACCCCAAGACTTGAACATTTCTTGTCAATGTAGACCAGAGTTATTTGCATTACAGAACAATAACCTTTTTTAACTATAATTGATGGATCAACAATTACAACAGTTTTGCTGTCTTTTTGTAGCTGTCAAAAAACTTTCCATGTCAAAGAACATTTTGAGTGTAAATGATACTATTTAAGAAGGAAGATTTTATGTTAATTTTGGTGAGGAGATGTCAAATAACCACTATTCTGTTGACCATTAAACAATATATTCAACCATACAATGGTATACTTACTCCGTACAAATAGATTAACTCCGGTCAGTGAGCCAGACATGTGAGTTAATGTACACACACTAGTCTCTGAATAGAGGGTCATTCATTAGGGTCTCATTCTGATGCAAGACCAAACACTGCAATACAATTGCTCTGGAGAAATGTGTGTGAGTGTTTGTGTGTGTGTATGTTTGTGTATATGTGTATGTATGTGTCTGTGTGTGTGTGTGTTTGTGTGTGTATTTATGTGTAAGTCTATGGTTATATGTATCTGTGTGTGTGTGTGTGGGTGTGTGTGTGTGTGTGTGTGTGTGTGTGTGTGTGTGTGTGTGTGTGTGTGTGTGTGTGTGTGTGTGTGTGTGTGTGTGTGTGTGTGTGTGTGTGTGTGTGTGTGTGTGTGTGTGTGTGTGTGTGTGTGTGTGTGTGTGTGTGTGTGTGTGTGTGTGTGTTCTGATGAATTACAAATACAAAGAGCACAGGATACGTGTTTATTATAATCGACATTGAAGTTGAATGAATATAATCTTTTTACCGAGCAATGGTCAAATATGTTTTATTTATTAATGTAGTATATAGAGTATATTATTTCCTTAGTTATAATTTTTTCTAATATGGGTATGATTGGCGTTTAACGCGAGACAAAGCACAAGATATGAATTAGAATTTTTGGTTTTAATTACAATTTCCTTATCAAATGCTAATCTCACCCATCTCCACCATCCTAGTAATTAAATCAAATGTTTCAATCTCTCTTCTCTCAATTACACCAATAATATGAAATTAAATGAGTAAACTTTTCTCCCGGTAAACAACTATGCATCATTGAGTGGAATAACCCTGCAAAAACAACGTTTCTTCATGGAATGCTGACCTGACCCGTCGCGTGAAGCATGGGATTACCAGGCTGCACTATAAAACAATTTCCTGAGAAATAGAGAGAGCTGATTTGATGAGTCTGATTCGAGAAGTCTGATTTGAGAGGTCTGATTTGAGAGATTCTAATTTGAGAGAGGTGATTTGAGAAAGATGATAGGTTCTGTATCCGGGAACATGATTAGTTAGTGAGTTAATTGACATTACAAATGTATTTCTAGGAACGAGTCGAATGTGGGATACTGTGGTCTGCTTTCCAGGAATTATGAATATGATATTTTTCACGTTTAATTGAATTATTTAATTTGCAGGGCAGAACACTTCAATGTATTTAATAGTCAATATTTACTTTGTGACAGACACCAGTATAATCCATTAATCCAGAAAGTTCCGAATTTGTAGGTATTAGTTTTATTTTAATTTGATAAAATATGTGATCTAATTTGAGTATTATATATGATTAAAGGCTATAGAAAATAATCCAATAAATAATAAAATAAAATAAAATATTTTACACTTAATTTATTTCAATCCAACAGTAATCTAGCATCAAAACACATAGGCTTAGAGGTACGGCAACGGAAATTAAAATGAACTACACCTCTTAAACACACACACACACACACACAAACACACGTACACACACACACACACACACACACACACACACACACACACACACACACACACACACACACACACACACACACACACACACACACACACACACACACACACACACACACACACGCGCACAGGGGTAATAGGCTGAAGTTGAGTGACCTTTGCTCTGTCTGCCACCTCCAGCCACACACCCATCCCGCCAACCATCCGTCCAGCCATCCAACCTCCATCCAGACCAAGCAGTGATAATCAACAGCCTTATTTTCCTCTCTAAATTGTTCCCTTGCAACTCACACACACACACACACACACACACACACACACACACACACACACACACACACACACACACACACACACACACACACACACACACACACACACACACACACACACACACACACACACACACACACACACACACACACATATACAAGCACACCCGCACAGGCATTCCTCCCTCATGGGCTCTAATTGCTCAGATTTAATGAAGGCCAGGACAGAGGGCTGCCAGACAGTCACTCACCTGGCAACCACATAGTGGAGAAGTCCATCGCTGCTGCTGCCGCTGCTTCAGACCTGCTCACATCGGTGTGTGTGTTTGATTGAGTATGTGTGTGAGTTTCAGATTCGTCCCAGATCATAAAAGCCAACTCTCTCTGAAGTGCCTGCTCTCTTTCTCTCTCTCTCTCTGTCTGTCGGCAAAAAATAAGTAGTGTATAAAACCATATGGTTAAGAGAACCACTCCCCACCCACCTACTCTCTCTCTCTCTCTCTCTCTCTCTCTCTCTCTCTCTCTCTCTCTCTCCTCTCTCTCTCTCTCTTCTCTCTCTTCTCCTCTCTCTCTCTCCTCTCTCTCTCTCTCTCTCTCTCTCTCTCTCTCTCTCTCTCTCTCTCTCTCTCTCGACTGTCTGTCACACATGAGTCCACACCTCCAGACCAGCCCGCCTCCCCTCCCCACATCCTGACACTAGCATGTACTGTCAAGCACAACAGGAAGTGAGCTCAAAGCTAGTAGGAACAGACTCACTACAAAATTCAAAAGGGACCCAGTAGAGAGTGGGAGAGAGAGAGAGTGGGAGCGATATGAACGACGAACCGGAGGAAAGCGTGGAGCAAGGGGCCGATGGAAAGTGCTGGTGTGGCTGGAAATAACAGTTCACACACACACACCACAACATTTTAATGACTATAGGACTCGACGTGGATCAGCATGCATTGACAACCTGTTGAACCCATATCAACACGTGTTTCCACAGGTCTACTGTACCACTGTAACATTTCATATTAACATTAAACAAGAAGAAGCCCAGCTCACATGGGATGGCAAAGTAGGCAAGGCTGACATTGAGACCGTTGACATCTTTTGTTATTGATTTTGAAAAGGGAACTATGACCTGTCCTCCTTGCAGAATGTTTTTTCTTGCATATGAGGTTGTGTGTGTGTGGGTGCATGTATGTAGGTTGTGTGTGTGGGGGGTGCGGGGCGGAGGCGGGGCGGGAGCTGTGACACACACATAACGGCGGAGTCTCCATCGCTCCGACCACATTGCGCTCCGACCGAAGTCAAACCGTGGCGGAAGGAAAATCAGGGTCACGCGGTCTGGAAGTTAAAGTGAGAGTAGTGACCTGCCCACACTGTATATAGACCACCTACACACGTCACATTAACACACACACACACACACACACACACACACACACACACACACACACACACACACACACACACACACACACACACACACACACACACACACACACACACACACACACACACACACACACACACACACATTGTCAAACATACTCCACACATGAAAAGCACCCACATCCTGTTTCACGACCCAACACACACAATCAGTTCAACACGTGGGATGGATAGATTTGAATGGTAACTAATTGTGGCATTGTGGCCAAATTAATGATTAATTCTGATTAAAAAAAATGACACAAGATAGATGCATCAATTCAATGTGTTTTTTTGTTCAGGTTTCGTCAAATACACTCGGTGTTCAAACGGAGTGATGTCTTTGTTCCAGCAGGTTTATGTCATGACCACTAGGTGGCAATGTTGGTTCTCTTTTCCACAATCCACACGCGAGCCGAAATCTATTAACGGCGAAACCAGCGACTCTTTCTGTGCTCTCTCGCTACCCTTATCCTTTCTCTTCTCTCCCTTTTTTCTCCATAGTTTTCTCATTCAAAACCTACCGCCAGTAGTGTTCCGTTGTTTACCTTTATAAATACTTGATGTGTTTTACAATTGGTCATTGGAAATCGTTGCATACAAGTGGTACTGCTACAGGAGGACATAACTCCCGCCGGGCCAGGAGGGACGGATATTAACAAAAGGCTGACACCATCTCAAAGTAAACGTTAGCTTAATCCTACATACAGGAAATCATGGGAAGAATTGGTTTACCATTTCTCCCCACAAATGAGGTGGTTGAATTGTCATCTTCCTATTCCTTTTTTTGCGATAAGACTAATTTAAGAAATTTTTAGAAAACCTTCTAAATAAAATACTTATAGCTCTATAACTCTGCTTTCGTATGCCTCTGGAAACTGTTATTTTCTTTTTGGCTGGTGTGTGTGTGTGTGTGTGTGTGTGTGTGTGTGTGTGTGTGTGTGTGTGTGTGTGTGTGTGTGTGTGTGTGTGTGTGTGGTGTGTGTGTGTGTGTGTGTGTGGTGTGTGTGTGTGTGTGTGTGTGTGTGTGTGTGTGTGTCCCTGTGCGTGTGTGTAGGCTGACCTGCTGGCCAGGCTTGACGGAGGACAGTGACAGACTGCGTGTAGGGAGGGGGTGTGTCCCTGGGTCAGAGGTCGTCTGGGCATCCAGGTTTTGGCCATGACCTCTGTTGCGGCCCCCTCCCCTCCCCCAAACACACACCTCCCCCCCAAGTCCCTGTCTGTCCCTCTGTGTCTGTTAGAAAATATTCAGTTTTATTATGTGGTTTGAGTATGTAATATTTACTGTATGGATGTATTAATGTCTTGATGTGTGTGTGTTTGTAAGGGTGTGTGGTTGTGTGTGGTTGTGTGTGTGTGTGTGTGTGTGTGTGTGTGTGTGTGTGTGTGTGTGTGTGTGTGTGTGTGTGTGTGTGTGTGTGTGTGTGTGTGTGTGTGGTGTGTTGTGTGTGTGGGTGTGTGTGTGTGTGTGTGGCATGGGAAGTGTGGTGCGTGTGTGTGCATGCAGAAGTGTGTGTGTGTGTGTGTGTGTGTGTGTGTGTGTGTGTGTGTGTGTGTGTGTGTGTGTGTGTGTGTGTGTGTGTGTGTGTGTGTGTGTGTGTGTGTGTGTGTGTGTGTGTGTGTGTGTGTGTGTGTGTGTGTGTGTGTGTGTGTGTGTGTGTGTGTGTGTGTGTGTGTGTGTGTGTTAAAAGGTGTGTGTGTGTCCGTATCTAATCTCACTAGCCAAGGGGGTACTTCCAGCCTGGAGCAGGGCTGAGTCCTGGTTTCCATGGACACCAGGCTTGGCCCTCATCTAATCTGGCCACTTAGAGGATGTTGTTGGTCTCCTAGCAGACGTATTAACACACACACACACTGGGAGGGAAAAGTTGCCTTTGATTCAGATATTGATTAGTCAAGAATCCAATGGGGGATTCGGTACAGTGTGTTTTTGTCACCATTATAGGTGTGTTTAGAGGAGAGTGTGTGTGCGCGATACACACACACACACATACCGGTAAACACACGCACACAAATACACATAAACACATGCACACACAAATACACACACACACACACACACACACATAAATACACACACACACATGCACACACACACACACACACACACACACACACACACACACACACACACACACACACACACACACACACACACACACACAACCTGATAGTGGGACCCCAGGGAGGGGTTGGGGGAAGACTAAGGCCTCACGAGTGCCATCAATCACTTCAATGTCAGAGGGCGAGAAAGAGAGAGAGAGAGAGAGGAGGGAAATAAAAAAAAGAGAGAGAGTATAGCTGAGAAGGGGTTAGAGAAAGCAAATGAAGTTGAGGGGGGGGGGGGGACAGAGGATAAAAGGATTGAAGGGACTGTGCTGGCTCAGGAAGGAAGTCAGATTCAAGGATGAGAGAGAGACTGAGAGGGAAAGAGATAGAAAGAGAGAGAGAGAGAGAGAGAGAGAGAGAGAGAGAGAGAGAGAGAGAGAGAGAGAGAGAGAGAGAGAGAGAGAGAGAGAGAGAGAGAGAGAGAAAGGAAGAGGGAGAGAAAGAGAGAGATATATAGAGGGAGATGAAGAAAACAGATAGAGAGAAA
>OLKM01000767.1:0-5000 GCA_900291075.1 Melanogrammus aeglefinus
AGAGAGAGAGAGAGAGAGAGAGAGAGAGAGAGAGAGAGAGAGAGAGACAGAGAGAGAGAGAGAGAGAGAGAGAGTCAGAGAGAGAGAGAGAGAGAGAGAGAGAGAGAGAGAGAGAGAGAGAGAGAGAGAGAGAGAGAGAGAGAGAGAGAGAGAGGAAACGGGACAGAACGAGACGAATCCGTTCTTCCTCTCCAGGATATCCTGTTCTGAGTGGAGTGGCCTGGCTTGACCCACTCAGCCCCTTCACCTATCCCCCCCACCCCTACCGCGACCCCTGACCCCGTCCTACCTCCGGCTTCACGGGCCAGGGCCCGTGGTAAGAGCCCCCCTCCTCCCCCATTCTCTCTCTACTCCCCCGTGCCCCTCTCTCTCCCCTCTCTCCTCACCCCGTAACTCTCTCTCTCCCCTCTCTCCTCACCCCGTAACTCTCTCTCTCCCCTCTCTCCTCACCCCGTAACTCTCTCTTCCCTCTCTATCTCTCTCGCCCTCGTTCTCTCTACCTCCATCTCGTGTTTCCACTGTGTGAGAAGTGTCACTGAGTAGACAGATAGACAGTCAGGCAGACTGACAGGCAGGCAGGCAGACAGACAGATGATAGAAAGGTAGTCAGGCAGACAACGTCCAATAAGGAGGAGAATAATAAGGCCATCCGTGTTTACTGTCCCTGATATCGCTCTCACACACACACACACACACACACACACACACACACACACACACACACACACACACACACACACACACACACACACACACACACACACACACACACACACACACACACTCTCTCTCTCTCTCTCCTCCCCAATGCCCCTCTCTCCCCTCTCTCTCCTCCCTCCCTCTCCCCTCTCTCCTCCCCCCTGCCCCTCTCTCTCCTCCCTCTGTACCCCTCTCTCTCCTCCCTCTGTACCCCTCTCTCTCCCCTCTCTCTCATCCCTCTGCTGTGGGTTAGGGCTGGGTTAAAATATTGGTTCGTCAATGCACTGCAATTTATTTGCTCTTGATTAAATTTTGATTCTGATTTTTTTGGGAAATCGATTATTTAAATTATCTCAGTCTTTGGTATCTAGAACTTAGTATGCCTAAATTTACATGCACTTTTACATTTGTCCATGTTATGATTGTTTCTTTTTTTGCTGCAAGTTTAGCTCAGGAACAATACTATACAATGTTTTATTCCAATACCATACAAGGTTGTATTCCCTTTTTACTAATTAAAGCACAATATAATGGCCAATCATTTTTAAATCATTAAATCATTTTGGGGTCTCTTTGTTCTAAACCAATACAAATGACAAAAAAATACCTAAATAATAGGTAATTTTGTCATCTGCATGACTATTGAATCGATATCGAAGCAATTGGATCATTGTCAAAACAAATCGATATTGAATCAAATCGTGACCTAAACAATCTGAATTTAATTGTGAGGTAGCTTGCAATACCCTAGTGTTGGTAGATGGTAAAATTGGGTATGGAACAGCTGAACAAAGTGTGTCCAAACAACTATAGTCTAACTCTGAGTTTGTCAAAAATCAACCCTTGTTTTGGGCTTTTTTTGGCGTTAACTGCTGACGTAAAGGGTGTCTTTATGCGTCTTCATTTGACGCAGGCGGTTTTCAACTCATTACAATGTAATCCCTCCACAGCAAACAGTGCTAAGTGTGTAACCCTAACCACTATTACCCCATCCCTAACCCTAACGACTACTACTCTAACCTACCCTAACCATAAAGCACTTTCCCTGGGTGTCAGATATCGCCGTGGAGGGATTTGAAAGGGAGTTGAAAACCCCCTGCGTCGAATGGAGACGAACAAGGACACCCTTTGCGTCAGCAGCTAACGCCAAAAGCCCCTGAAAAGCGTTGATTTGTGACGAACTGGGAGTGAGACTGCGTTGGTATAAATGAGACAGAGATGGCCCCAAACCAACAGCTATAAGAGGAGACTTTTTATCATTAGTCCCAGATGGGGAAATGCGTTCCAACATCTGCCACACTGGTTCCTTGAGTCCTGGTTCCTTTGAGATGACCCAGGGACCGGCCCCCTGGAATCAGATAGATCCTCTTTGTTTCAGGGGTCCCAACAACAACATCTCAATCTCCTCTAACACCGCTTCCTTCCCCCCTCCCTCCCCTCCTTCCTCCCTCCCTCCCCTCCTTCCTCCCCCTTTACCACCTGGTCCTTTATTCCCTTCCCATCCACCCTCCACCTCTCTCCCTCCCTCCCTCCCACCTCCTCCCCCTCCCTCCCCCTCACTCCCTCCCCCCTTCCTCTCTCCCACCTGGTCCTTTACTCCCTTCCCTCCCTCCCTCTCTCCCTCTCTCCTGTGAACCCCGTCCCAGTTGCAGCGCCCCCTGTTCCCAGCGCTCACTGGAAGCCATTAGCGGCTGAATGAGTGTTTGTGTTTTCATAAGCTCGACAGCGCCACCGCTGGCTCCAGTGGCCAGAGGAAGTCATTGCAGCACATTTGCTGTGATTAGAGCGAAAATTAGCCAGAGGTCCCCTGACCCCCGCACCGCGGACCCCAAGGTCAAATAGGCACGGAGAGTTCCCATGCCAACCATCTGTCCGTCAAAACGCTGTCGGGGGGTGGGGGGGCTTATAGTGGACTCATTGTGTGTTAAAGCAAAGGGCACAGCGACACATACACACATACACACATTGATATGCATGTGTATGTATGTGTTCATATGGACACATACATACGTAAACTTTCATGTGTGCATCTCTGTATCTGAGTGTATGTGTGTGTCCGTGTCTGTGTGCAGGTCCGTGTGTGTCTGTGTGTTCATGTCTATGTATGTATGATTACATGTATATAAGTGTGCAGCATATGTGTGTGTGTGTGTTCGTGTGCGTTGCCGTGCATGGCCATATAAGTTTGTGTGCATGTGTATGTGTGCTTGCGTGTGCGTGTGTGTGTGTGTATGTGTGCTTGCGTGTGTGCGTTTATGTGTGTGTGTGACACAGAGCAGAGTCCACAGCCACACCAGAGAGACACACTGGTGGAAACCACCATACTTCCTGCTTCCTGTGGCGAGAGGAAGTCGCTACCGCTGCTGGCCCTTATCAATGGATCAACAGACAGACCAATGCCATGGCAACCAGACAAAGGGACTGAGTGTCAGGCAGAGGGTTCAGAGACAACAATCTGGAACCTGTGCCCAATCCAACTCTAACCATAACCTCACCCTAAACATAACCTAACTAACGTTAGCATTCTAAATGGAAGTTACTTTAAAAAAGTAATTATTTACAGCTTCTTGTTACTTCTCATTAGTTACTCAGTTACAAATTATAAAGGTAATTAATTAGTTACTGTTGCTGCCAAACGTGCGACTCACTGGTGTCAATGTGTGTCCGACAACTCTAACTCTAACCCTACTCTAACTTTGATTAGCTTACCATGAACTCTACCTCAGCATCGTCATCATTTATGTGATTGTCTCGTGCCCACTAACCAAGGAAGAACAGTAAAAAAAATGCTCGGCATGGATAGTTAGTCTAATGAAAAAAACGCTTCAAACATAGTAACCCGCCACATTTTTTGGCAGTAACATTATAAAGTCGTTATCCCCATCACTGCACCTGAAGGTAAACATCGAGTTAACATCTTACTTACGCAAAGGGCCTCAACTAACTTACTCACTTAGTATTTAGTGGTTGAGCTTTAATCCAAAACCCATCACTGTGAATGGAGACACATTAATCAGAAGCCAGTCTTCCGTACCTAAGGAGGCCTTCCGGTAGACTATGTTAATCTGGGGATCAAACCATAATTTACCTTACTTGAACCTCAACCTAAACCTGATTTACTATAACCTCACAGCCCTTAATCAAACATTACCTAGACTTGAACGAACCAACCCAACCTTAAACTACCCTTACTTCACATGCTATAACCGGACTCTTACCTCACCTTAACCTACCCTTAACAAAACCAACCTAACCTTAACCCACTACCCTATCCGTATGGTATAATTTGGTAGGAGAGGGGGTAGCTAGTTACCACTGCACCAGAATGGTTTCATCACAAATAAATGCTTGGGAGACTATCAACGAACACTTGCAGAACTTGGATAGAAAGTGATTTAGCGAGAAGAGAGAGAAAATGGGAGGAAGACAGAGGAGAGGAGGATTTAAATGTTTGGCTATGAAGCTGTTTACAGTAAGTCCAGGGTTTGAGTATATTGAGTATTTTGTGACTCATATCCATGAGATGATCTCCAACCACTTCACATCTTGTGGAGAGAGAGTGAATCTGGACAGAGACAAAGAGAGAGAGGAAGGCAGAGAGAGAAATAGAGAGACGGAGAGAGGAGAGAGAGAGCGCATTCAGAGAACATCTGAATTGATTAAAGACACACGTGAGGGAGAGGGGGAGAGAGATGGAGAAGGAAAAACAGGGGGGGAGAGCGGCAGAGAGATACGTAGAGGGTGAGAGAGATAAAGAAGGGATGAGAGAGAGAGAGAGAGAGAGAGAGAGAGAGAGAGAGAGAGAGAGAGAGAGAGAGAGAGAGAGAGAGAGAGAGAGAGAGAGAGAGAGAGAGAGAGAGAGAGAGAGAGAGAGAGAGAGAGAGAGAGAGAGAGAGAGAGGGAGAGAGTCCAGGATCAGGGTGGGGAAGCTTTCAGCACTTGGGCTGGTCCCAGATGGACACACAAGGCGCTCCTCCCTTCATAAACAGCCCCTGGCTCCCCTCTCCTCTCCCCTCTCCTCTCCTCCTCTCCTCTCTCCTCTCTCCTCTCTCCTCTCTCCTCTCTCTCCTCTCCTCTCTCCTCTCCTCTCTCCTCTCCCCCTCTCCTCTCCCCTCTCCCCTCTCCTCTCTCCTCTCCTCTCCTCTCCCTCTCCTCTCCCCTCTCCTCTCCCTTCCAAACCACTCAAATAAAACAGTATCACTGATACATCTTAAACACTGTGATAAAACAGTAACACTGATACAACTTAAACACTGTGATCAAACAGATAGACTGTGATACAACAGCAGTGTTGGGAATGT
>OLKM01000767.1:10000-15978 GCA_900291075.1 Melanogrammus aeglefinus
CTGCTAAGGCCATCTAGCAAGTCAGTTGAAACCGTTAAAGTCTGTTAATGCCAGCTAGCATGTCGGGTGCAACCATTAGAGTCTGCTAACGGTGGCTAGCATGTCGGCTGCGACCTTTAAACCCTATAACGCCAAACTATATCTTGTCGGCTATCGTTGCACTGGCAAAAAAGGACAATTTGAATGCATTGTAATTCTGTTTATTATCATCATTGGTAGGCCTATTAACTAATTAAGTACTGCAACATGCTTACTAGAATGATGTGCACATAACGGACTCAAAATACTAAGTTCGCCGAACATGTAAAGTACTTCAAAATGCAGATACGGCAACTGGTTCAGACCCTGTTGATACAACGTTGATACAACATTGAGACTCAATTGATACTGCGTCAATACTACGTCAATACTACATACCACACAGACTCAGACACACACAAACACAAGCACATGCACATGCACACACACACAAACACACAGGAACACACGCACACACACACACACACACACACACACACACACACACACACACACACACACACACACACACACACACACACACACACACACACACACACACACACACACACACACACACACACACACACACACACACATACATACACATAAACATACACACACAAATACACAAACATGTAGACAGACATCTGGAGAGTGGCTTCCAGATGTGAAGGGTGATGTTTGTATACAGTAAATAGTGTGTTTCCATCGCACCTCGGCTGTTATGGTTACCATGAAAACAACCAATAATCAACATTGCTAACTATTCCTTTAGTGTTAAATGCACGACAGGAACGGCATTTAACACTAAAGGAACACACACACACACACACACACACACACACACACACACACACACACACACACACACACACACACACACACACACACACACACACACACACACACACACACACACACACACACACACACACACACACACACACACACACACACACACACACGTTGAGTCCAGTGGGTGTGTCTGAGGAGAGGAGGTAGGAGGAGATAGGAGAGAGGAGATAGGAGATGAGATAAGCAGAAAATCAAAGAGAGTAAAAGACAAGAAAGGGGTGACAATAATAGGTGAGGGGGGGGGGGGGGGAGGGGGAGGCCAGAGGTCAGAGGTCAGAGGAGCGAGTTGAGGGGAGGGAGGAGGGAGGCGGAGCAGACAGGAGCAGAGAGACGGAAGGGGTGAGACAACACAGGAGAAGGAGAAAGAGAGAAGAAGAAGAGAGGAGAGGAAGAAGAGGAAAGAGTTTAGACAAAGAGCAGGGAGTTTAGGGCGGGGCGTGTGTGTGTGTGTGTGTGTGTGTGTGTGTGTGTGTGTGTGTGTGTGTGTGTGTGTGTGTGTGTGTGTGTGTACACACAGACACACACACACACACGCACACGCACACGCACCTCCCTCCGATCGGAGCAGCTGTGGCAGGTCAACATTACATCATCAGGTTTCTGGAATCACTCTGGAAGAGACTTGACCTACTTAGAGACCCCCAACCAGACCAGAGACCCCCAACCAGACCAGAGACCCCCAACCAGACCAGAGACCCCCAACCAGACCAGAGACCCCCAACCAGACCAGAGACCCCCAACAAGACCAGAGACCCCCAAGAAGACCAGAGACCCCCAAGAAGACCAGAGACCCCCAAGAGACCAGAGACCCCCAAGAGACCAGAGACCCCCAAGAAGGACCAGAGACCCCCAACAAGACCAGAGACCCCCAAGAGACCGGAGACCCCCAACCAGACCAGAGACCCCCAAGAGACCAGAGACCCCCAAGAAGACCAGAGACCCCCAACAATACCAGAGACTCCCAAGAGGCCAGAGACCCCCAACAAGACCAGAGACCCCCAACAAGACCAGAGACCCTCAACCATACCAGAGACCCTCAACCAGACCAGAGACCCCCAACCAGACCAGAGACCAGAGACCCTCAACCAGACCAGAGACCAGAGACCCTCAACCAGACCAGAGACCCCCAACCAGACCAGAGACCAGAGACCCCCAACCAGACCAGAGACCCCCAACCAGACCAGAGACCAGAGACCCCCAACCAGACCAGAGACCCCCAACCAGACCAGAGACCCCCAACCAGACCAGAGACCCCCAACAAGACCAGAGACCCCCAGCCAGCCTACTGAAGGACTGCTCGGACAAAGGGCCAAATCATTCCCGTTTCACCTTTAAAGTATCATGATTAACGGAATTATCATAAATAAAATATGTATCATAAATAAGCTAAGTATCATAATTAAGGTAAGCATCATAATTAAGGTAAGCATCATAAATAAGGTAAGTATCATGAGGAAAGTACGATAACTACGACAGTGTTTCTCGGCCGTGTTGCTCCGTGGTTAGCGTGTTTCCGGACGTTTCCGTCCTCATCTCGCTGGTTTACGAGCAGCTGGCCGCGGTGGTAAAACAGGTGAGTGAGTGAACGTCACTCTATGAACGCCAGGGGGGTTTTAGTTCACCAACACTGCAGGACTCTGTTCAGATCCCACTATTGGCCCCCCGAAGACTCTTCTAGCATAAACCCTGGGTCCTGGAGACTCTGTTTGGGGAGGGTGACTGGTGTGTGTTTTAGTGTGTGTGTGTGTGTGTGTGTGTGTGTGAGAGTGTGTGTGTGTGAGTGTGTCATACCTGCCAACATTTGGCTAGCAAAATCCGGGAGATTTCGGCGGCGGGGGGCGGGGCCGGTGGTGGGGAGCATGGATGACAGAGGTGGTTACAAATGTTGGTTTTAAGGGATGTTGTGCATTTAAGTAGCTATTTATAGACAACATATTCATCATGTAGTCTTCAGTATATAAATAAATACACAATAACTGTATTTCATTAACAAAAAACAATATTTTTTATGTATCATTATGTATGTATTCCACAATGAATTCATTGACAATCACTTATTTATTAACTAACTATTACAATAACTTATCAATTCATGACACAACAAAATCATTCTCATGAACATAACAGAAACAATTAGTGTTTCATGCACAAGTCTTAAAACTACTACTGTTTTGTTTATTAACCAATTTTTTTTTATGTATTATTATTTATGTATTCACAATCACTTATTAATTATTTATAACAACTAACTATTTGATATTGAATCATACTCTTTGGTCCATTCCGACTTAAAAGTACACATATATTTAATCTTCTTCGATGGTACACCCGCTTCTGCCATTTTTATACGACAATTTACGGAGTTTGCTTCGCCATGTTTTTTTTTTAGCTCTGCGCTCTTGAGAAGTGACCATAGACGTGATCTGATTGGCTACAGCCTATGCTGTCGTATTTGCTGCAAATGCATTTGATTGGCTGACGCTTGCGTTGCCTCTCATGCTTGCGTTTGATACATGATCTGGCAACTTTAAATTTTGATTTGATTATAAACAAAATAAGTTTGGACATTGTGAAATACGGGAGTTAACCGGGAGAAATGACAAAACGGGAGGGCGGCGGGAGATGGATCAGAAAACGGGAGAAACCCGGGAAAAACGGGAGAGTTGGCAGCTCTGGTGTGTGTGTATGTTTGCCCAGGAGAGAAGACCCTGTTTGGGGAGGTTTGCAGTTGTGTTGTGTTGTGTCTTTGTGTTTGTCCAGAAGAGAGGTCTGTGTTTGGGGAGGTGTACTGGTATCTTGTGTTGTGTGTGTGTGTGTGTGTGTGTGTGTGTGTGTGTGTGTGTGTGTGTGTGTGTGTGTGTGTGCGTGTGTGTGTGCGTGCGTGCGTGCGTGCGTGCGTGCGTGCGTGCGTGCGTGCGTGCGTGCGTGCGTGTGTGTCCAGGGGAGAGGACTGTGTTTGGGGACGAGTGTAATGTTGTGTTGTGTTGGGTTGTGAAGGCTACACCCAGAGAAACAGAGCTCTTGAAACGCCTTGGGGAGGATTTATAGAACTGTTTAACTGATGACATCCATGTGGTCTGGCAATTTATGGAGGATGAGTGGGGTTACACTCACTGTGTGTGTCTTTGAGTTTGTCAAAGAGTCTCTTCAGTGCAGTCTCAGTGTAAAGCTGACCCTGTGTTTAAACACCTGAAGCTGACACAGGTTGTTACAGTGTGGAGACATATCCATGGGCCTGGAACTACAGCTTTAGCTACAGCAGGTCAGCCACCAGGCACACGCACACGGACGCACACACATAGAGACACACAGACACACAGGCACACACGCACAGACTCACGCATGCACTCACATACAGACACACACACACACACACACACACACACACACACACACACACACACACACACACACACACACACACACACACACACGCAAACACACACACACATGCGCACAAATACAAATGCACAAATACACACAGACACACACAAAACGCACAAATACACACACCCACACCCACATCACACAAACACATAACTACACACACACACACACACACAAGACAATAAACAGACACAAACAAACACATAGATACAGACACACACGCACACAAATGCACACGCACACGCAAAGACACACCGCACGCTAACACAGCCACATGTCTCCCTCTGCCAGGGGGAGCTTAGAGTTCGAGCGAGGACTGGATCATAACAGGAAGTGCTTCATGCAGCAGAAATGCTCCATTTTTAACTCAGACCACGTAAACAATCCTCCAGCGACCCCACGAGTGTGCACGTGTATACGTGTGTGTGTGTGTGTGTGTGTGTGTGTGTGTGTGTGTGTGTGTGTGTGTGTGTGTGTGTGTGTGTGTGTGTGTGTGAGAGAGTGTACACGTGTACATGTGTATGCGTGTGTGTGTGTGTGTGTGTGTGTGTGTGTGTGTGTGTGTGTGTGTGTGATGTGTGTGTGTGTGTGTGTGTGTGTGTGTGTGTGTACATACATATATCTGGGTGTGAACAGCGTTTATTTATTTGAAATTCATGCAGAGAACCCTGCGACATACACACCTAGCATGAACGCCCACATACACAGACATACACACAAACATATACGCACCCTAACACACATCTACATGATAGCAAACATACACAAACATACACACAAACATATACGCACCCTAACACACATCTACATGAACGCAAACATACACAAACATACACACAAACATATACGCACCGTATGATTCAGACTCTACACACAAAGGTGTGAGATGTACCCCACAGAAACCCCCCTCCCCACCTCTTTCATCAGGGGGGGCTCTGAGCCTCTTCTGTGTGTCTCTTCTGTGTGTCGCGGCTCTGTGTGTCGTGGCTCTGTGTGTTCTGGCTCTGTGATTGGCTCTGTGGGGGCTCTGCGTCCAATCAGGCTGCAGCCTTCAAGCAGAGTCCCCTTTGTATACCAAACAGTCCAAACACCGTCGTAACAACCATCCCCTCCTGGCTGGCTGTCGTCATGGCGATTGCAACATCATCGGTTCAAGGTTGGCTCTGTAAAGTGAGTGCGTATGTGTGTGTGTGTGTGTGTGTGTGTGTGTGTCTGTGTTGTGCACTCTGTGTCTGTGTGAGTTGTGAAACAGGGCGCTCAAGCAGCTGTTTGATTGTAGTGAGTGTGGTTGTGTGCACGTGTGTGTGCACGTGTGTATGGGGATGTGGGTGTGTCCGTGTGTTCGTGCGTCCGTGTATGGCTATGTGTGCGTGACTGCATGTGTGTGTGTGTGTGTGTGTGTGTGTGTGTGTGTGTGTGTGTGTGTGTGTGTGTGTGTGTGTGTGTGTGTGTGTGTGTGTGTGTGTGTGTGTGTGTGTGTGTGCATTCATGTGAAGCTGTGGTCCCCCCCCTAGCGGACACGCCCCCCTCCCCAGCGGACACACCTCCTCCAAACGGACACGCCCCCTCCTCAGCGGACACGCCCCCTCCCCCGCGGACACGCCCCCTCCCCTCGTCACTGTAGGTTGTGTTGGTGTGTTGTCGGCTTGTGTCGGTGTGTTGTCGTCACCGCAGGTTGTGTCGTTGTGTTGTTGTCACCGCGGGTTGTGTCTGTG
>OLKM01000767.1:22546-50893 GCA_900291075.1 Melanogrammus aeglefinus
TGTGTGTGTGTGTGTGTGTGTGTGTGTGTGTGTGTGTGTGTGATGAAGCAGTGTCCTGATAATTGATGAGAGGCGGAACGATAATAAAAGATAATAAAATCCTCCTACACCCCGCGTGACTGACCAGCTGGACAGACGGACCAGTAGAGCTCACTGGGGTTCACAACACTCTCTCTCTCTCTCTCTCTCTCTCTCTCTCTCTCTCTCTCTCCTCTCTCTCTCTCTCTCTCTCTCTCTCTCTCTCTCTCTCTCTCTCTCTCTCTCTCTCTCTCTCTCTCTCTCTCTCTCTATCTCTATTGGTCTCTCTCTCGCTCTCTCTCTGTATCTCTCGGTCTCTCTCTCCCCCACTTCCTCTCTCTCTCTCTCTCTCTCTCTCTCTCTCTTCTCTCTCTCTCTCTCTCTCTCTCTCTCTCTCTCTCTTGTATCTCTCTCTTCTCTTCTCTCTTCTCTCTCTCTCTCTCTCTCTCTCTCTCTCTCTCTCTCTCTCTCTCTCTCTCTGTATCTCTCTCTTTCTCTGTATCTCTTGGTCTCTCTCTCGCTCTCTCTCTGTATCTCTCGGCCTCTCTCTCCCCCACCCTCTCTCTCTCTCTCTCTCTCTCTCTCTCTCTCTCTCTCTCTCTCTCTCTCTCTCTCTCTCTCTCTCTCTCTCTCTCTCTCTCTCTCTCTCTCTCTCTCTCTCTCTCTCTCTCTCTCTCTCTCTCTCTCTCTCTCTCTCTCTCTCTCTCTCTCTCTCTCTCTCTCTCTCTCTCTCTCTCTCTCTCTCTCTCATTGTCTATCTCTCGCTGTCTCTCTCACGCTCTCTCTCTCTATGTCCATCTCTCTGTCTCTCTGTCTCTCTGTCTCTCTCTCCCTCTCTCTCTCTCTCTCTCTCTCTCTCTCTCTCTCTCTCTCTCTCTCTCTCTCTCTCTCTCTCTCTCTCTCTCTCTCTCTCTTGTCTCTCTCTCTCGCTCTCTCTCTCTCGCTCTCTCTCTTCTCTCTGTCTCTTCTCTCTCTCTCTCTCTCTCTCTCTCTCTCTCTCTCTCTCTCTCTCTCTCTCTCTCTCTCTCTCTCTCTCTCTCTCTCTCTCTCTCTCTCTCTCTCTCTCTCTCTCTCTCTCTCTCTCTCTCTCTCTCTCTCTCTCTCTCTCTCTCTCTGGTATGAGTAAACACATGGGTTGAGTTAGGGGGGTTAGGTTTAGGGTTGCCAGATGTAACTCCTGAGTCTCTTTAATACCCCAGCGCTGTTGGATACCTGCTCCTGATGGGTCGACAGGTCTCAGAGGTGGTGGTCAACAGTGGGACGCCTCTGTTTTTTCAACAGTTCCTAATCGATGCGCTGCAAATCAAGGTTTAGAACCTCAGACCACTACCATATTCACCAGATGTTTCCTCGACACGCACTGACGTTTGATTAAGTTCATAAAGAAACCAAAACTGTTATAGGTGATGTCTCATCCCACAGGCTCTAGTTAGGACAGGTCTAACTCTAGCTAGAACAGGTATGTGTTAGTCTAACCCTAGTTACATTAGGACAGGTCTGTGTTAGTCTAGCTCTACGACAGGTCTGTTTGTCTAACTCTAGTTACATTAGGACAGGTCTGTGTTAGTCTAGCTCTACGACAGGTCTGTTTGTCTAACTCTAGTTGCATTAGGACAGGTCTGTGTTAGTCTAGCTCTACGACAGGTCTGTTTGTCTAACTCTAGTTACATTAGGACAGGTCTGTGTTAGTCTAGCTCTACGACAGGTCTGTTTGTCTAATTGCATTAGGACAGGTCTGTGTTAGTCTAGCTCTACGACAGGTCTGTTTGTCTAACTCTAGTTACATTAGGACAGGTCTGTGTTAGTCTAGCTCTACGACAGGTCTGTTTGTCTAACTCTAGTTACATTAGGACAGGTCTGTGTACCTCTACCTCTACACTAACACGAGGACAGGTTTAATGAAGATGACACAACCTTCCAGGAAACAGACGCTGAGATGCCTCAAGAACAACCGGATGTGACTAAGAATGAAAACATGACTGATGTGTGAGTCTGAGTGTGTATGCGTATATATGTGTGGGCGTGGGTGTTTGGGTATGTCTTTGTGCGTATGAATATACGTAAGCCTATTTGAGAGTGTGTGTGTGTGTGTGTGTGTGTGTGTGTGTGTGTGTGTGTGTGTGTGTGTGTGTGTGTGTGTGTGTGTGTGTATGTGCGTGAACACCTTTAAGCAACGAAGGTGTTAGCTTAGCGGTTAGCATGTGGGTCAGAAGTAGGTAGGGGGGAGGGGGAGGGGAAGGAGGGAGTCTCTCCAGTGGTTAGGCTGTTAGACTCCCCAAGGTTCACGTCAAAAAGGTTCAGGGTTCGATCCCCAATGTCCACAGTCTACCTGTAAACCTTCATGAGACGGTATACCCCTACTGGCTCCTAAATGATATGACATGAATATGAATTCACTCACTCATTCCGTTTTTGAGTGAATAGCAGCAGTGGAACCTGCGGCGATTACACACCAGACGAAGGCCTGCTGGTTCCATCGTATCTCAGCCGTAACAGAGACGCGTGTCATTGGTCAACACCGACAAGGGCTCTTTGTCTTTGCGCATTAGTCAGTGTGTGTGTGTGTGTGTGTGTGTGTGTGTGTGTGTGTGTGTGTGTGTGTGTGTGTGTGTGTGTGTGTGTGTGTGTGTGTGAAGAAAAGTAAATATTTTCCAGCATGTGACATCTAGGGCATACTAAAGATGATTGAATGATCATCAGACAGTGAGATGCACAGACAATAAGACAAACTCAGAGCTATATATTTTCAGAAGTTTAGACTAGAGATGGACAACTGGTTTAGTATGCTTTGTCTACCGTTTTTTAGGATGACATTTTTTTTTATAATATCCGTTACTGTTTAATTTAAATTTATCCTGTTTCTTCTTCGTTCCTCCGGTTTTGTGGACGTTCTTTCCCGGAATGTCAGCTGTAGATCTGATGGGACGACGGGCGCTTGACTGAAGTGAACGACAAGAGCATTGTCGCCCTCTAGTGGAGAGCGTGTGTCAGCGCGGCCTGTTGTGGAACTCCTACAGGTCAACACCACACCATAGGCCTATACATTTAATTGGTTTGAGATAAGTCAGACGCTATGTGCGTGACTTATTTATCATTCCGCCAAGATATACTGAAGGTTTACCTCGGTCAATCAGACCGTGTGGGCGTATAGAGTGAATTCTTTCCTGGATTCTGCAGATTCTACATCAACCACCTCCGGAGTGCAGGTCCGTTTACTTAGTAGCTCTGAATAAACCACGTGTTGAACATTTACTACTTTTATACCTAGCCCTGAAACCACGAAACCAAAGGATTAAAATAACGTATCACCAAGAATGTGGTCGTTTTAACTATATAGCACCTAAACAGTGGCGTTGATCCCAGTATGAATCCAGCGTCACGTCTCGAGTGGCAGAGTGAAATTCAGCTGGACCAATACGAGCTGTGCATTGTACGCATGCGTTTTTGTTCCCACACTTTATGACGGATGATTATTGAGCACTGAAGTTGATGCAATAAAGTGTTCTGATCTTCGTTAACCTTTACTCCCGTATCTTATTTTCTCCTCACACTGCACTTGACAACTGATTACAATTAATGCTGGTTGATGCAGTAGGCTACTTTTAAGTGATTCTATTTGTATGTTATATTGCTGATTCGTTGCTAGCTAGACTCTTTGGTTGAACACATCTGCAGAATCAGTGGGTTTCAAACAAGCGGTTGGCGACCCATTGTGGGTCGCATTCGAGGACCAAGTGGGTGGCCAATAATGACCACAATTAACATTTGTATTGCTTTTTCATACGTTTTTATGCATGCCTACATGCCTTGTCTGTTTAATTTGATAATTCGTATGTTTGAAGACTGAAAAGGAGAATACTATATTGATAGCCATTTAATAGAGTTGTTTATTTTAATAAACAAAGTAGGCCTATTAGCTGAGTCCTGGACCAAAAGTACCCACATATCTCTGTACTAAAGGACCATATGAACATTGAATGAATGTAAATAATATAATAAATAATATGTAAAAAGGAGACCAGACACAGGCAGCTCTTTGCTTCACTATTTACAGCAGGTTTATTGGTGATGCCTCCCCAACCCCACCCACCCACCCACCCACCTGAAACATCATCAGTATTAAACTAGACACCAACTCAATGTACACCCGATCCACTTCAGACAGGAGAGCGAAAAACAAAACACAGAGCAGCACGCAGTGAAACATGCAGAGTAGCAGACGGTAAAGAGACCGTTTGAGTGAGACACGTATTTAACCCTCCGCGTACATTACACTAACTGTTCGGAATACTTCATGTATCACACATCTTGTTGATCACGTTTCATGTTCATCCCGTTTCATGATTAAAGACAGCGATGCCATGAGACAACAGAGGGGAAAGGGATTGGAGCGAAATTTGTTTAGAGTGTAAACCCATGTGGTGAACGTACTAATCCTGGTCCTTTCAGAGGTACATGAGTTGAAGGGCGTCGGAATGGTGCCGAGCAGAGCCAGCCTGGGCTACAAAGATCCAGTTTGTTTGGGAGCGTCAGCGACCGTGGACTATACGGTTGTAACCGCGTCAGTGCGGAAAATAACGTTTTTCAAAGTTTTCAAATGTGATGTGTTTATTTTAGGAGTAGATCATTTCAACAGCGAACGAGGACAGACTTAACACACACAACGCCGCAGACCGGGCAATCCAAGGCTGGCTGCAGATCGAATGACTGCTAGGTCGGGTTGGGAGGATAAATACTTGGGAGTTAACGGTCTGAAAGGACGAAGGGCGTTTGTGATAACGACCCTGAAAAGCAGAGCTGAGCACTGAAATGATGAAATACCAAATCGAGGAGATCTGTGGCTTTGGAACGTTTTAGAACGACTCCCACCTTCCTAGTAAAACGCGAGTTTACGAGGGAGAACTCCAAACACCACACACACATCGGACATCTGGTTTCTATCGGCGGTGCTGACGGATGAGGACAGACGCGTAGTTGTGCCCGGACCGCCCGTCGAAGCGGTCTCACTTTAGCGGGAAATAAAAAAAAGGTTACATACTCCTGTGTTCTGTCATTTGAAAACCCCTGATACTGTCCCAAAATAAGGCGATGGGAATAGGCACACCAAGGTTAGGACTCATTCACCTTTAATCAGATTTTTATGTTTTTTTTTGTACTTTTATTTCATCGTTTTATTTTTTAATTTAACTTCAGCGTTTGCACGGACGCATGTCATGCACCTGTATAGGTGCACATGTTGCTATAGCGACGGCAAAGTATATGTTATCTGCTAGACGTCTAGTGAGCATTAAAGACACAAAATACACGTGCGCCATTGGCTAAAAACTGCTGGTGAAGAAGAGAACTGTGCACAAAGTGTGCGTTTTGCCTGTGTGTGTGTGTGTGTGTGTGTGTGTGTACTAGCATGCACATGTGTGTGTGTGTGTGTGTGTGTGTGTGTGTGTGTGTGTGTGTGTGTGTGTGTGTGTGTGTGTGTGTGTGTGTGTGTGTGTGTGTGTGTGTTGTTTCTCAGATGTTGTAATGCCTCCATGTGAGGGCATGTCTAAGTGCATGTGTGTGTGTTTCAGCAAGCACATATTAGAGGTAGCAGATATAGCATCAGAGAGACAGAGAAGCACTTCCATCAACGACCAATCAGCTAGCTGCCTCCACGTCTGACCCGACCGCAGCCCAGACTCTACAGGGCTCTAGTCAGCTGCTCAGGGAGAATCAACCACCCTGAGGTACCGTTACTTCTTTGCCAAAACACAGCTTCTTATACCTGTGGCCGATCAGAGGAAAGGGATGCCTTCTACAGGAGACATCACGTTGGACCGAATTGAGCCAATCAGGAGCCATGTTTAGGTGTTATTTTTTATTTTTGTTGGCTCTATAGCAAAGGGTCAGATCTGAGGGTCCCCTCTCATCGTCGTTGCAAGATGGGGTCTCAAGGCTTTACAGAGGTTCCTGCTGATGAAGGAAAGTCTTCAAGGACAGGAAACATGGATGCTTTGGTGGTTGCGTTTATGGTTCTTTTCAACCAGTCCACAGCGAATACGGCGTCTCTCCCCTCCCTTAAAGATCACCACACTGTATATTCCTACGGGATTTCTCATCACCAATGGGTGTGTGAGCTAGGAACCACACACACCTCTGTTCAGCTACAGGCCAATCAAAGCCGCTCAAACATCTAGTGCCGTGAGCAATCGAAAGTTAATGTAGGCCTACACTATCTTGCATATGATTTTTCCTTCAATAAATTTCATCCTTATGCAATGAAATGACTCTGCGTCAAAGCACTGTGTGACGAAGCTTATCTTTCACAGTGCATTTTACACACGTCCTCGTTAAAGTTATGTACAATTTTGTACATGCCTGTTGACAGGAAGCCGAGCAGAAGTTAAGAGAGTGACCGGTAGATATGACAGGCTCATGTTTGGAAATACAACTGTGTCACTCATAGCAATTTCCCAATTGGCGATTTACACATGCGAGACAAGACAAGAAACGCCACACAAGCCATCGCTAGAGAACATGTCGTTGATTAGTGGTAGCTGGCTGACAGAGGGGGCCAACGAGCAGCCGAAAATTAAGCGCCATCTGTAAGCGTAAGATTATCTATGCATCTTACTATTGCAGATATCAGCAGGGCATTCATACCTCCGGGCTGGGATGTTAAAAGCTTTGTCCATTGACTGCTGTTATAAGTTGCACATGCGCCATTAGCTCCGCTCTATATACAAGAGCAGAGACAGAAACACCGCCCATATAATGTTCTAATATGTGGAACCAGCAATTCACACAACAACCGCTTGATGGCGACAAAGATCGTATGGTTGTAAATTATGGTGATTTTATAAATGGACTGATCAGAAATCAAAAATAATCTATTCTCTATTATTTTATTGACTTCACTATAGTTACTTGAACATGATTTTGTGTTATTTGCCAATGTCCTAGACATTTCGTCAAATATGATTTGCTGGATGATTTCTATGTACATCAGTCATAATTATCTCGAGAATGTGCATAGTAAGTGTAGAGAACGTCAAGTTGGTGTTTAAATTTTAAATTTACAAACCTTTGGCAAAAGTATACCTGCATAAATCAGTCAATATCACATCTCTAGTGTATAGGCATAAGACCGATCAGATTAATTCATATTTTGGATTAAATCAATTTTAAAGTGGTTGCAATTTAATTGAGTTGTCATTGCGTCAGCCAAAGCGGCGACATTATTCAGCTGTGTAAAAATTTGCTGCAAAACCTTTTGTGTATATTCTACTGCTCGCACAAGGGAATGGCAACATTTATATTTTTATTATAGGATACATTTGATTTTACATAGTTCTGATTTAAGAAAGAAGCCAAAAAGTCAAACTTTGTGTTAGGGGCCGTTCGTAAGAGACAGTCACGAAATTAGCGGCGCAAGGGGGCGTCTGACATTTAATTGAAAATAAGATAAAAGAGACGCCATCGCTGGGTTTGTGTCGGGGTGGGAGAGGATAACTAGATTAACTCGATAACTAGGTTAACTTCTAACTAACAGATGCGGGAGCGAGGCGGTTGCCTCTCCCACGACAGTCAATGTTTCGCCTTGTGATCCTTTTTATATTTGTGTTGAGGTATGGAAAGAACATCATCCAGCATTTGTCAAGAAATTAAGAAGAGATAAAAATTAATATATTTATATTAACACACAATTTAGTGTTGACATTTAAACCAAGAAAATTCTCTACTTTCCATGTTTCTATGAGGAGGTAGTGTTTTGCGCGTGAACTACTGTCAGTGCGGTTGGTGGGGTGGGAGGGGGAAGGGGGCGGGACAACCGGAGACAGACCAATGGGAGACGAGACAAGGCAACAGGAAAGGTGGACGCCTCTAGGACCCGTGGGCATCCTGTAGGGCGACTGACAGCAGCAAACCTGTTTCAAACAATCATCTGTACACAAGATAAAACTAGACCTAAACAAAACAAACAAAACAAAAATCTGGCAGTTATTTTCTTTTATGATATAATCTGAATGAAAAACACTTCAGCGGTTGTTGAGGCAAGAGCGAGGCTGTGTGTTTGTTGGTTTGTGTGTTTGCATGAGTGTGTGTGTGTGTGTGTGTGTGTGTGTGTGTGTGTGTGTGTGTGTGTGTGTGTGTGTGTGTGTGTGTGTGTGTGTGTGTGTGTGTGTGTGTGTGTATGCTTGTTTGGTTCCATAGTTTCTATTGTCGAAGGTTAGCTGTGAATCTGAGGTATCTGATCCGAAGGCCCAGCACAGCTAGCTGCGCTGAGGGCTAAGGAGGCGGAGCTTCTGACCTGGGTTGAGATGAGGGGGGCTGTAGGAGACCACACGCACACGCCGCAATTTTGGGGTTCATTCGAGCCAACGTTGAAGCCACTAATGTCCGTTAAAGTCAAAGCGCTCCTTTTGGTTTGTTTGGTGATGAGATCAAATGGGATCAGCACAAAAACGCCATTTTTTTTAGAACCGAGACGCAGAGGAACTGGGCAAGAAGAAGTGGGCCCGAGTTCATCGTCCAAGGCCTCAACGGATCCAAAATGTCTGCCGATCGGCTGCTTCCTGAACCCCCAAACCACGCGGCGGTGCCTCTGAGCCCCGCCTGTAGCAGAGGCTGTGGCCGCGCCCGGTGATATCGTTAGGTCCACTCGAACGTCTCGAACGCGGTGAGTCACGAGCTCTGCGGGCGGGCGGTCATCCGTCACATAAACTTGGCATTTCTGAATAATCTCTCCATGTTAAGATTCTAGGGGATGCTATCTAAGGGTTTCAGACTACGGAGCTATTTCATGATTGGCCGAGCGGGACATTGAGTGTATCTGTTCACAGTCTGAAGTCCGTCACTAAAGCAGCTGGTGGCTAAACTCCAATTCCCAGCAGCCCTTGGGTGCACCGGTCATCCTAAGCGTGGAGCCTGATTGGCTGCTGAGTTAAAGCTATGAGGAGTTCCTCTCGTGTTATTGGCTATTTCAGAAATGGAGGCGTTTCCGATCCAATGGCTAGTTACGGTGTAAGAGGCACGTCGTGCCATTGGACAGTCCATGTGTCCGTCACTTGAGGCAGTGTCAGTTTTGATATTGAGATGTTTGTGTGGTCCTGCTGGGAGACGCCCACAAGACAAGCGTGGCGCCGGCCACTCGTCGTCCTTTACAGAGCTTTGGCTCGTCGTCGTCCAATCAGACGATTCCGCTGGCCACACCCCCTCGCCTTCCGCTTCCATGCCCGGGCGTCGGTCTGTCTTTTGCGGAACGCTTCGGTTCGTCCAAGAAGACAAAATGGTGGTGGTGAAGGTTGAGTGAGGTGCGCGTCTTCTCCTCTACCCCTCCCAGCCCCGAAGAAACTTCCAGAAAGGGGGTTCCCAAACACTGTTGATATCCACCGATACGTCCCCGCAGGAGGGGGGACACACTGGTGTTTGCGATGGGTCCAGTTAGCATTAGCATTAGCGCATGCCCCAACCAGCTATAATATAGACGGACCGGCACAGCAAGCTAGCGAGCAAAACAAACTGACATTCAATGGAAATAAAGAAAAATAATCAAAAAATAAATGAAATAAAAGGAACTATGTGAGGACAGATATTCCACCAGATGGAGAATGCGTACACAAGCGTATCAGAATAACCTATATACTTATTAAGCTTATCATATGACCAGAAGATAATAAAATAACAGGCAGTCCACACGGCCACCTCAGAATGGACAGAGAGAACGCCTCCCTCTTAGGACCCGACCGGAGAATCTGTCTTTATTAACTAACCACGTACTCAAGAGTATGGGACTTATCTCCTGGGCAAGTGACCAGGAGAACCTTGAGCTCCTGGCCGCCTCTGCCTGGGCGTCACAGGGTCGAGGTGACGGCCAATGGGCTGAGGGGTCACAGGGTCAGAGAGACTCACAAGCGTCCACAAACCAAGGGATTTGGTTTGAGGCGAACTAGTGAGTACATCGATGGAGGTGACGCCACTATTCGGGAATGTTGAGTCAAAATAAGCATGGCTACTGCGCCAAAGTAGCATTCACACCCTCTGTGAGCAGTGACATAAGGGGGTGTGGACCAGGGGGGCATGAGGCCCAGCCTGGAGTCCAGGGCGTCAGCGGGGAACCGGTCTCTCTGTCCGTTCTGGGGGGGGGGGGGGGACGCGTGAACCAACCCCCAACTTCAGTCTTCGTCTCTTTAAAGTCGTGTCCAGAAGGCGACCTTGCGGGTCGGAGACACCACTTCTGAATACTCTATCTCGCGGCCCTAATATATACACATCTCATCAGGTCACTTATCAATCACACGTCCTATGATCGAGTGGTATTTACAAAACTCTGGGGGGCGGTGGGGGTGAAGGAGGGGGTGGGACCAAAGACACCAGTACACTCAAGACTGTCGACAGGAAGTGATGTGATATGTTTAACGTCCAGACATTTCTATAACCTCGCTTATCTACACCTGGCCGTTGGCAGGCTGGAAACAATATGGCAATATGTGAGTGAAGAACCTTCCTGTACACAGATATCGACGGGCACGACCCCGTCAAGACGTCGGAGCGGCCCCCTCCCTGGAGAACGGGGCCCCCCTGTGTGTGTGTGTGTGTGTGTTTGTGTGTGTGTGTGCGTGCGTGTTCATGACAGACATGGGGGAGGGTCAGGGGACTAAGGACAGGGCGAAGAGGAGACACAATGAAGAGAAATGGAACTCTGGTGGTACTTGGTTAAAAAACACTCGTCTCGTCGACTGGTTTAGCTTAGTTACGGGAACTTAGTCATGGTTACATGGTTATAGTTCATTAGCATATGTTGAATCACAGTGACGCCCAACCCCCCCCCCCCCCCCAACCCACCTACCTATCCCCCCCCGCCATTCCCCCCAACCCCCACCCAACCAATATCCCCACCCACCCAACCAAACAATCCTCTGTCTTATGATTGTAAGTTATGCTGCACATAAACACTCAAGACACACACACGCACGCACACTCACACACAAACACGCACACACACACACACGAGCGAACATGCACACACACACACACGCGTACACGCGCACACACACACACACACACACACACACACACACACACACACACACACACACACACACACACACACACACACACACACACACACAAGCACACACGCACACACACCTTCCCTGAGACTGCAGCAGGAGGCTATCCGGCTGTTTAGCTAACCATCGTCATAGCGACCTAGCTAACCATCATTAGCCACCTAGCTAACCCTTGTAGTATCTAGCAAACTAACCATCATCGAAGTGTGCTAGCTCACCATGGTGGCAGCTACCTAGCTCACCATCGTAGCAGCTACCTAGCTCACCATCATAGCAGCTACCTAGCTCACCATCGTAGCAGCTACCCAGCTAGCCGCCGTAGCGTCGACCTAGCCAGCCTACGGACCGCCACAGACCACCGGATCTGTTCTATCGCCGCGTCCACAAGGAAACCGGGACGCCCCGACTTTGTGGTTGGTCTGAGGTCCGGTGTACGACGGACGGTTCCCATGACAACGTCCGACGACCACACACCAGCCCCTCCCCCCTCCCTGAGTCTGTAGCGCCCCCTGGTGGTCCGTCTTAGCCTTTTACAAACTGTACAGACACCCCCCCCCCCCCCTCCAACCCAACCACCCCCCCGAAATACGGAGATGAATAAAAAAAAACCCACAAAAGAACACGTCCACAACCAGAAGGGTGTGTGTGTGTTTGGGGGCGGGGGGGGTGAGGGGGGGTTTGTGTGGTTGTGTTGTGTATGGGCGAGTGTCTGGGGTTGTATTGTTGTGTGTATGTGTTTGTGTGCAGGATTGTGTTGTGTCTGAGTGTGTGCTTGTGTTGTGTTGCGCGTGTAATGTGTGTGTGTGTGTTAATGCGCTGGTCAATCCTGACCCCCCCCCGTCCCAAGAGGGCTCGGCTGTCGTAAACAAGCCCAGCGTCCACGTGACGGGGGGGGGGGGGGGGGGGGGGGAGACGGGGGAGAGAGAGGGGGGAGAGTGGGGAGGGGTTCCAAAATGTCTGTACACTACAGTGGCTCTCTCTCTCTCGTTCTGCTTCACACGGAAGCAACGATCACTTAAATATAGATATTAGCTTATACATTATCATTTATATTCATCATACATTTTCTACATACATTCTTGTTTGGCCGATCCCTTTGGTTTGGTGAACAGGGACCACCGGACCAACTGTCCTCCTCCAGCTCTCTCTCCGCCCCCTCCCTCTCTCCTCCTCTTCCTCTTCCCTTCATCGTTCGCTCTGCTGCCCCCCCCCCCCCCCCCACACACACACACACACCACCCCCCGTCCTCTAAACGGTGCAGGGAGGGAGGGAGGGGATGTTGTTACCGTGGAAACCACTTGGGCGGTGGGGAGGTGCGCCGTGGCCACCATTTTTTTATTGGGGCGTTGGAAAAAAGGGGTTTGAGCAAAGAAGAGCTCCTTTGTTCCCCCATGTCGTCGGTGCTCCTCCTCCTCCACCTCCACCTCCACCTCCAGGGGAGACGCTCTGTCTGCGCATCCCTCCACCAACTCCCAAGGTACAGGCTGCTCACAGGTGGCATAGCCTGGTGCTAGGTGACGTAGCTCCAGTTGACGTAGCTCCAGGTGAAGTAGCTCCAGTTGACGTAGCTCCGGGTGACGCAGTGCCAGTTTATCTGGCGCCAGGTGACGTAGCTCCAGTATATCTAGCTCCAGGTGACGTAGCGCCAGGTGACGTAGCGCCAGTACATCTGGCTCCGGGTGACGTAGCGCCGGGTGACGCAGTGCCAGGTTACCTGGCTCCGGGGTGGCGCAGCGGCCAGTGGGAACTCCGTTCATCCTTCCGTGTTGAAAGCGTGCAGCGGGAACGTGGAGGCGGGACTTGGGAGATCCCGGAATGCGTGACCCGGGATTCCAGAGGGGCAAAGGCAGCGGGCGTCGGGGGCCGGGGGCCGCGGAGAACATCAGGAGGGAGGAGGAGAGAGGGGTGAAAGGAGGAGAGAGGGAGAGGAGGAGCGCGGAGAAGGGAACCCGATCTCCCAGGGCGTCCGGTGTGGAACGGTGGGCCGTCCGTCTTGGGGCGGGGGGTAGGGGATTATGCTGGGGAGGGGGGACCGAAGAACAAAAGGTGGGGGTCACGGGTCTGGGGAGAGCCAGGTGGGAGAGGGGGGGGGGGGGGGGCGACGAGGGGGCGGGGCAAGGGGGGTGGGGGGGGGCGTCTTTAGGACACCTCGCTGCCGAACACCTCCAGGACTAGGGGGGTGAGCTGCATGCTGTGCTCGGGCTGGAAGGACAGGGAGCGGTACTGCTTGGAGTGCTCCTCGTTCAGGCTGCGCAGGTCGGCCAGCTTCTGGATCATCTTGGCGTACAGCAGGCGGCCCCCCGGGTGGTTGATGCGGATGTAGGCCTGCAGCACCTCCGACAGACGGTCCTGAAGGTGCTCGATGCGCGTGTGATCCTGGACGCCCGGCCGGTCTGCCGGGAGGGGGGAGAGGGGGAGGAGGAGGAGGAGAGGAATGGGGGAAGAAGAAAGGGGGAGAGGAAAAAGAAAGAAGAGGAGGAACAGAGAGAGAGAGAGAGGTAGAGGGAGGGGAGGAGAGAGGAAGAGAGTGTGTAGGAGGATGAAGAGGAAGGAATGAGGAACGGTCAGAAAGTGAGGGGAGGGGAAAAATCTGTTTTTAATGACCTATAATCAAGGTGTCCGCGCATCCTTAAAGTCTTAAATTCATGTTTCTAAATTGAAGGCCTTGAAAAGTCTTAAATTAATTACAAATGTCAAATGCTGGTCTTAAATACTGTAACACAAGGTCCTAAATTTGTCGTGGGACTTTTCAGGAAGGACACGTGGAGAGGCTTCTTTCTTGCTAGCTGCATATACGAACGATTATATGCGTGCTTGCTAGCTAGTCTGCGACAATGGGTAGGTGAATGAGTCTCATTGAGTCTCATTGAGTGTGTGTGTGTGTGTGTGTGTGTGTGTGTGTGTGTGTGTGTGTGTGTGTGTGTGTGTGTGTGTGTGTGTGTGTGTGTGTGTGTGTGTGTGTGCGTGTGCGTGTGTGGGTGTGGCCTCACCAGGGGAGAGCAGGCAGATGGCCATCAGCATGACGTGCTCCTCCTCGTGCAGGTTCAGCTTCTTCAGGCCCACCTGGAACTTCACCAGCGGCTCCAGCAGGTCCAGAGTGTGGCCCGCTGGGGACGAACCAACACACACCAAATGTTACACACTTTATCAGGATGACATTTCTTTATGGGGACCGTCTGGTGCTTTACACATTTTACCAGAAATGACTTTATGGGGCTGTCTGGTGCTTGACGCACTTAACCAGGAATGAATTTATGGGGACCGTCTGGTGCTTTACACACCTTACCAGGAATGACTTTATGGGGACCGTCTAGTGCTTTACACACTTTAACTCAGTGTCTACATTTAACTTGTGTCTACATTATTTTACTAATGGTGCCTAAGGGCTATCTATCTATCTAGGTTTAAACACTGTTACTTCTAGGTCTTCATTAGGACTATCTTTATTGGATATGTCCAGCTGTAGAAGGACAGGGAAAACAACACTAAATACACACAACACTAGGAGAGTATTTACAAGGACCATTTATTGGTGTTCACACACTTTACTAATAGTGTTTTTAGGGGACCAAGAGCCACTGGGGATAAACACCCTGTATAACACAAAACAGGTTTCTAGAGCACCCTTCATAGACAACGTCCAGAGCGCTCCACACAGACACACACATCTCTCAAGGACAACCAGTCTTATTGAAACAGAAATGCAAAAAGAAGCATAAGTAGCGAAAATGATAGTGCAGTTATACATTGTATTAAAAATCTGGGTCAGAGCATGATTGTGTGTGTGTGTGTGTGTGTGTGTGTGTGTGTGTGTGTGTGTGTGTGTGTGTGTGTGTGCGTGTGTGTGTGCGTGTGTGTGTTTCCAGCATTCCACGGCATTACAGATAACAGTTCCACCTGTTACAGCCTGTCCACTTGGGGGTGCACTCGTGCATATGCGCGTGTGTGTGTTTGAGAGAGAGAGTGAGTGTGTGTGTGCGCGCCCAGCCAATAAAAAACAATGTGTGTGTTTTTTAAAGGCTCACAAGGTCAAAACGTGTTTGCAAGGGTGTCTGTTCTGCAGATGTAACCACTGCTTTTGCCTTACTCCTCTCTCTCTCTCTCTCTCTCTCTCTCTCTCTCTCTCTCTCTCTCTCTCTCTCTCTCTCTCTCTCTCTCTCTCTCTCTCTCTCTCTCTCTCTCTCTCTCTCTCTCCCCCCCCACCCCTCACTGTACATGTAGTCCTACATGCATGACCCTGAGTTATGGTGTGCAGTGTGCGGTGTGTATGTTATGCAGTAGGGAAAAGCACTCACGTGGATTACTCTAAAGAAACACAGATGGAGCAGAACGGTGAGTATAAATATGTAGGGCAGCACTGTGAAGGACGTTTATGTGAATGCATGTGCGTGTATATGTGTGTGTTTGTGTATAAGCATCTTTGAATGTTTGTGTGTGTTAGTTGACGCATTTGTTTTGCGTGTCTGGCCCTGCCTGTTTGTGTGTGTTTTTGTGTATATGTGTGTGTGTGTGCGTGTCTTAAGTTGACACATTTGTTTTGTGTGTGTGGCCCTGCCTGTGTGTGTGTGTATAGGTGGTGTGTGTGTGTATCTGTGTGTGTGTGTGTGTGTTTCCTGCCTGTGTGTGAGTGTGTCCCTGCCTGTGTTTGTGTGTGTCCCTGTCAATGTGTGTGTGCGTGTGTCCCTGTGTGTGTGTGTGTGTGTGTGTGTGTGTGTGTGTGTGTGTGTGTGTGTGTGTGTGTGTGTGTGTGTGTGTGTGTGTGTGTGTGTGTGTGTGTGTGTGTGTGTGTGTGTGTAGGGCTTTGACTCTGAACTACGTTATTCGAATAGAATTCGAATATCATAAAATAAATCAAAATTCGATCCAATATTAGGCAGCCCATAATATTGGAACCTGTTATGGGTCAAGAGGGAGAGACGTCGGAGAACCCCACGCAGTGTATTCATAATATTGTAATGACCACAGAAGTGAATCAAGTATTGATTAGACAGCCATTTATTAGAAACCTAATTAACCGTTGGAACGCGCAAGACCGGTAACCATAGCAACGCCGGTAAACAAATCTCGGGAAGCCCGATACAGGTCCTACTGAAGGCATTTAATGGTCAATATATTGTTAATAAATATTAGAATACATTCAAATATTAATATTAATAAACAAAGGAACTTTGAATATGATTTTTGGGCAAAAGTCAAAGCCCTAGTGTGTGGGTCCCTGTGTGTGTGTGTGTGTGTGTGTGTGTGTGTGTGTGTGTGTGTGTGTGTGTGTGTGTGTGTGTGTGTGTGTGTGTGTGTGTGTGTGTGTGTGTGTGTGTGTGTGTGTGTGTGTGTGTGTGTGTTAGGGCTTTGACTTTTGCCCAAAAATCATATTCGAAGTTTGTTTGTTTATTAATATTAATATTTGAATATATTTGAGTATTTATTAATAATATTTCGACCATTAAATGCCTACAATAAGGCATATATTCACTTGCATATATCTGCCAACTATTAATAATAAATAAATCAACAAAAATACATTGCGCTGATCCTCGTTTAATTGTGTGATATACTTGTCACTGCCAGCAACCATTTAAATGCGTCTGAACGTCAATGATTTGGGCCAGGCTAGTGATTGGTCATTTTAAATAAAGCCCTGCTCCAAGTCAGGGGCGCCGGCCACGTTGAAGTCAATGTAAGCTCACTAACTTTTTGCTGTCTATCAAGCAGGGACAGCTTTTCATTGGCGCAAGAAAATTCACCCTCGGGTCGCATCAGTGTGCGCCACAGGCCAATGGTATCGCTTTTCTTTTTTGTTAACACCACATGATTGGACAAGTCTGCGAATCAATCAAATAGGCTACCTCCCTCAGCAGCATTCGCGCAACACAACAACACGTAGAGAAGAGATAGATCGCTAACTAGCAGAGGCTTAGCACAGGGTGTGTGTTTGTGTGTGTGGCCCTGTCAGTGTGTGTGTGTTTGTGTCCCTTTCCCTGTCAGTGTGTGTGTGTGTGTGTGTGTGTGTGTGTGTGTGTGTGTGTGTGTGTGTGTGTGTGTGTGTGTGTGTGTGTGTGTGTGTGTGTGTGTGTGTGTGTGTGTGTGTGTGTGTGTGTGTGTGTGCGCGTGCTGACCCTTGGTGACGTCGTTGACGCAGTACTTGAAGTCAGGCCCCCCACAGCTCCAGCTCATGTCCTCCAGGCTGAAGGACTGGTTGGACCTCAACATGATGATCTCTATCGCGCTGGACTTCAGCAGGGCAATCTGGTCCTCAGCAGTCAGCTCTCTGAACACACACACACAGGCAGGGAACACACACACACACACACACACACACACACACACACACACACACACACACACACACACACACACACACACACACACACACACACACACACACACACACACACAGGCAGGGAACACACACACACACACACACATAGGCAGGGAACACACACACACACAGGCAGGGAACACACACACACACACACACATAGGCAGGGAACACACACACACACACAGGCAGGGAACACACACACACACACAGGCAGGAAACACACACACACACGGAGAAACACACACGCACACACGGGCAGGGAACACAAACACACACGGAGAAACACACACACGCGCACGCACACACACACACACATACATAATTACAGGCAGGGAACACACACACACACACAAGGAACGCACACAAACACACAGGCAGGGAACACAAACACACACACGCAAGGAACACAAACGCACGCACACACACAAGGAACAGAAACGCACGCACACACACACATGGAAAAACACAAACACAGATGTAAGGAGTCAGAACAGATAAGTGGTGGAACGGATGAGGGAACTCAGAAAGGGATTACTTCTTATATACAAGTGTTTGTGTGTGTGTATGTATGTATGTATGTGTGTGTGTGTGTGTGTGTGTGTGTGTGTGTGTGTGTGTGTGTGTGTGTGTGTGTGTGTGTGTGTGTGTGTGTGTGTGTGTGTGTGTGTGTGTGTGTGTGTGTGTGTGTGTGTGTGTGTGTGTGTGTGTGTGTGTGTGTGTGTGTGTGTGTGTGTGTGTGTGTGTGTGTGTAGGGGAGAGGGTGCGGTCGTGTGCGTGTTCAAGTGTCTGCGTATGCGCACGCTTGCTGTGTTTGCTAGTGTGTTCTATTGTGTGTGTGGTTCTGTGTGTGTCGTCGGTGATGTGTGAGTGTGCGTCTGGGGTTTGTGTGGTTGTGTGTGTGCGTGCGTTGTTTTTCCATCATCCCTTCGAGATGGTACATCACGCACACACACAGCGTGATATATTGTTACCTTGGAAACCCCCTGCTGTTGCCTTGACGATGTATGTGTACGCTGAATAAATCCTGTGATTGTGTGTGTCTGTGTGTGTGTGTGTGTGTGTGCGTGCGTGTGTGCGTGTGTGCATTAACCTCCTCCCCCACACCATGTCCGTCAGTACTTCATATATCATATGTTTCAGACGTGTTTACGTCGCAGCACACGCAGCTCGCCCTGCCACCCAACTGCTCTGGTGTTTGGATGTGTGTGTCAGTTTGTGTGCGCTTGTGTATATGTGCGTTTTATTGTGTGTGTGTGTGTCTGTTTTCCGTGCGTTTCTGTGTTTACGTTTGTGTACATGTATGCGTAAATATATGTGTGTGTGTGTTCATATGTCTGTGTGAGGGTGTTTCAGTTTGCGTGCGTTTCCGTGTCCATGTATGTGTCAATGGGTCTCTTTTTATCCGTGGGTTTCTGTATGTTTGCGTGTGTGTGTGTGTGTGTGTTCCCTGCCTGTGTGTGTGTGTGTGTGTGTGTGTGTGTGTGTGTGTGTGTGTGTGTGTGTGTGTGTGTGTGTGTGTGTGTGTGTGTGTGTGTGTGTGTGTGTGTGTGTGTGTGTGTGTGTGTGTTCCCAGTCTGTGTGTTTGTGTGTGTATGCGTGCGTATGTGAGACAGGCACGCCAAGTGGGTCAGGGTCTCGGCCCCTGGTGGAATGTGCCGGTGTCCCCGCCTCCCTGCTGTCATAACGCGCCGCGGGGCCCGGGAGAGGGCGGCCCTCGTCCCTGATCCCTGATCACGCGGGAATGCTGTCGCTGTAAATCAGGGCTCCGCTCGCATACTGTGGTGGGATACATGTCCGCGCTGGCTCTAAGACGGCTAATGGGAGCCCTGGGCACCGCTACAAGGCCGTACACCTCATAAGACCGCGGGTTCGATTCCCGTCGGCGGCTCTACGCTACGCGTCTTCCACTCTTTGATGCCGTGCCAGGCCCGGCACAGGAACAGAAAAAGCGTTACAATATTTATTACAAATAGTGTCACGGTTTAAAAACGGTGTTGCCCCCGCACACACTAACGGCGCTCGCGGAAATCCCACTCGATGTGCAAATGGGCGTGCTCTGATTGGCTGGCACGGGTTCGGTGGAGCGCTGGGGTGAGTTCCGTGTTGGCTGACGCCCGGCAGGCAGCCCTGCCGCGAAGGGAGCAACAGGGCTGCTCGTTTAGCTGTGCCGCTACCGTGTGTGGGCGTCCTGATCTATTAATGAGCGCTAGCCTTCATCCTACCCTGCGCCTCCACGGACCGACGTTCTCCACGAGGAGAAAAGCCTTGAACTTGCAATGTTAAAGCTTAATATTAACAACAAAACACGACTACGTTTCTAGAGAGCCACATTTGAAGAAGCTTAATGCAAACGGGACTGCATTTATGGAGCGCTTTTCAGACACACAATCGTTACCTCACGGTCACCCATTCATACGCACGTTTGTACCCACATGCTTACAACACACTCCCTCCCCCTGACTCACTGCCGCGTCCCTGAAGTTCTGTGAAAGCTGACGAAGAAGGCAGGCGAACAAAACACAGAAACGCATCGCATTGACTCACCACCACAGTCTCCTCCTCCGGCCTCGCAGCGCTCCAGGCCTTGTGCCCCCCGTGCCCCCTCCCCCCACCCAGAGAGCTCCTCCCCGGCCCCGGTAAGTACCTGAAGCCCGGGATCATCTTGGCGAAGCCGATGACCTTCTGGATGCTGTAGGAGACTAGGTCGGCCAGGTGGGGCAGCATGGACAGCTTGTTGTCGTCCTCGCTGGAGTCGGGGCTCCCCGTCCCGTCCTGGTACATCATCAGCAGGTTGGTGAAGTTCACCTTGGTGTCCACAGACTCTGGGGGGAGGGAGGGGAGAGAGAGAGGGGGGAGGAGAGAGGGGGGAGGAGGGAGGTGAGGAGAGGAGAGAGGAGGAGGGAGGTGAGGAGAGGAGAGAGGAGGAGAGGAGAGGAAGAGAATAAGGGAAGAAAGGATGGCGAGAAGAATGGAGGTGAAGGAGGAGGGGGAGAAGAGAAGGAAGGAGGAGAGATAGATGGAGAGAAAACCGATGTAGCCATAGGGGGAGTCGTCACCAATGTAACAAAAAACCTGTCTCACTCCCAGACATAGTCCTTCCTTCCTTCATCACATTTTGTCTGAAGACAGAAGTGCATTCAACGAGGAAGGCATAACCAAAAAAGTACCTAACATTCATCACATAAGCGGCCTGCGTTGGGCTGTGTTTTGGGGGGCTGAGACAGACGGGCGCTGAGACAGACGGGCGCTGAGACAGACGGGCGCTGAGACAGACGGGCGCTGAGACAGACGGGCGCTGAGACAGACGGGCGCTGAGACAGACGGGCGCTGAGACAGACGGGCGCTGAGACAGACGGGCGCTGAGACAGACGGGCGCTGAGACAGACGGGCGCTGAGACAGACGGGCGCTCAGCCTGCAGAAGAGAGGTGGTGCTGGTGCTGTCGGGATGGGGGGTGGGGGGTGGGGGGTTCAGTGGGGAGCGGGGCGTCTCTCAGAGGGACCTGTCCTTCCTGACCTGAATAACCACCAGTGTCCCGACTCACGTCCGTACGACATCGGGACAAGGCTAAGAAGAACCGATCCAGACGAGAAGTTACCCCCCGGTAAACTGTTGAAGCTCATGGCCCACCGGCAGGAATGATCCTTTATGAAAGACATTCATTCAAGTGGGGTTCCACTTATCATGAAGACACGAGACCCTGAGGGACAGTAGCGGGAGACCGCGGCCCACCAGGAAACCCTTGGGAGTGGGTTTGTGTTTCGATTTGTTTGTTTTGAGGGTCCGTCTTTCAGCGTGAGGAAGCGCGCTGAGCTGATGAACTTCTTTCACGGTCTCACTTGAAACACTGAGTCACCCCGCAAAGTGTGTGTGTCTGAGTGTGTGTGTGTGTGTGTGTCTTCGTGTCTGTGCTCCTCCTACCAGGGGAGTGGTTGGAGGGGTGTGTGTGGGTGTGTATGTGTGTGTGTGTGTGTGTGTGCTCTTACCAGGGGTGTGTGTGTGTGTGCATGCGTGTGTGTGTGTGTGTCTGCTCCTCCTACCAGGGGAGTAGTTGAAGGGTGTGTGTGTGTGTGTGTGTGTGTGTGTGTGTGTGTGTGTGTGTGTGTGTGTGTGTGTGTGTGTGTTGTGTGTGTGTGTGTGTGTGTGTGGTGTGTGTGTGTGTTGTGTGTGTGTGTGTGTGTGTGTGTGAGTTTGAGCGCATGTGTGTGTGTCTGTGTATGTGTGTCTGCTCCTTCTACCAGGGGAGTGGTTAAAGGGTGTGTGTGTGTGTGTGTCTGCTCCTCCTACCAGGGGAGTGGTTGAAGGAGTCGGAGGAGGCGTCTGAGAGTGAGTTGAGGGAGGCGGCCCGGCTGGCGCTCCGCGTGACCGGACCGTCACGAACAGGAGGCTGAGGACACAGGGACAGGGGGTGAGACAGGCTGAGGACACAGGGACAGGGGTTGAGACAGGCTGAGGACACAGGGACAGGGGTTGAGACAGGCTGAGGACACAGGGACAGGGACAGAGGTTGAGACAGGCTTGAGGACAACAGGGACACGGGAGTGAGACAGGCTGAGGGACACAGGGACAGGAGTGAGACACTGGGCTGAGGGACATAGGGACAGAGGTTGAGACAGGCTGAGGACACAGGGACAGGGAGTGAGACAGGCTGAGGACACAGGGACAGGGGGTGAGACAGGCTGAGGACACAGGGACAGGGGGTGAGACAGGCTGAGGACACAGGGACAGGGGGATGAGACAGGCTGAGGACACAGGGACAGGGGGTGAGACAGGCTGAGGACACAGGGACAGGGAGTGAGACAGGCTGAGGACACAGGGACAGGGGGTGAGACAGGCTGAGGACACAGGGACAGGGGAGTGAGACAGGCTGAGGACACAGGGACAGGGGGTGAGACAGGCTGAGGACACAGGGACAGGGAGTGAGACAGGCTGAGGACACAGGGAGTGAGACAGGCTGAGGAGACAGGGAATGAGACAGGCTGAGGAGACAGGGACACAGGGAGTGAGACAGGCTGAGGACACAGGGAGTGAGACAGGCTGAGGACACAGGGACACAGGGAGTGAGATCGGGAGAGAGACAGGAAGTTATGGAGTGAGATAGGGAGAGGGACAGGAAGTTATGGAGTGAGATAGGGAGAGAGACAGGAAGTTATGGAGAGAGACAGGAAGTTATTGAGTGAGATAGGGATGAGGGAGTGAGATAATGAGTGAGGGAGTGAGATAAGGAGTGAGAAAGTTAGTGAGAGAGTGAAATAGGGAGTGAGATTGTGATAATGGAGGGTAAGAGAATGAGCTGTCGAAAGAGACAAAGTGTGAGACATGGAGTGAGAGATGGATTGAGGTGGTACATGAGAGAGTGAGATATGGGTGGGTCAGATAGAGAGTTAGGTAGGGAGTGAGAGAGTGAGACGGGGAAACGATCTAGCGAGATAGGAATGATAGGGAGAGATATTTGAACGAGAGCGTGGGATGGGGGACGGGGCAGTGCGATACGGAGTGAGTGAGACGGGGAGTGAGACGGGGAGTGAGAGAGCGACGGCTGACCCTGAAGCGTGAGAAGTCGGAGTAGGAGTCGTCGTAGGTCTTGCGGTGCGCCTCCACCAGGGAGGAGATGATCTGGGCCTGCTCCTCGCTCAGCCGGGGCCTCAGCGCCTCCCGGGCGGCCTCCTCCTCCTTCCTCTTCTGGATCATGTCCTTCTTCCTCTGCACCTCCTCGTCAGTCAGGATGACTGGAGGAGAGAGAGGGAGAGGGGGGGGGACGACGACAGTGAGACCAGAGGTGATGATCCAGCACCAGACTTCTGGATTCTTACAATTTAACAAGAGTTAAATGGTGAATGGACTGCATTCATTCGGGACCTTTTTTAAGAAGTCGCCATTCAAAGCGCTTAACAATAGTGCCTAACCTGACCAGTCAGGCAAACATTCTCACAACAAAGGCTGCGTCAGCCACGCAAGGCGACAGCCAGCTCGTCGAGAGCTGCCAGGGTGAGGTGCCTCGCTCCAGGACACCTCGACCCTCGGAGGAGGTGCTGGGAGGCGCCGGGGGGATCGAACTAGCAACCTTCCGGTGAGCAGCCAGCCTAAATCTACTTCCTGAGACACATGCTGTGCCAGAGCTCTGATCCCAGGCAGAGAGAGCCTCCATCAGGATGCATCCAGAGACAGAAAGAGGGAGGCAGAGTTGCTGCTGCAGTGGCTCCAGGATTAGTTGTGTGCTCTGATTGTTTTCAGGTCACTTTGAATAAAAGTGTTTACCGAAAGACTAAATTTAGCGGGGTTCTTGTGCGGCTCTGGAACACGTTTCGACCTGAGAGAGTCACCTTAGGAACAAGCAGTCATCTTGTTCCTGAACAAGTAAAACAAAACCAGAGCCCGGGTGTAACATATCCCCGCCTGCATAATTAACAGATCCCTTCTGACAATCCCTGATCTCTCTCCGTCTCTCTCGCCCTCCCTGTCTCTCTTTCTGTCTCTCTCTCCGTCTCTCTCCTCCTCTCTTTCTGTCTCTCCCCTCCCTCCCCCCCCCCCCCCCCTCTCCCTCCCAGCCTCCCTCTCGGCCTGTATGCGGGTTGCTTTCCTCTACAAACCAACAGCGTAACACAATATTTACCCCGGCCGGGACACAGGAAAGCAGTGAATTTAAGCAGTGAGGGGAAGCCGTGAGATGACGCAGTGAGGGGGACTAGTGAGTTAAAGCAGTAACGTGAAGCAGTGAGGGGAAGCCGTGAGATGACGCAGTGAGGGGGACTAGTTAGTTAAAGCAGTAACGTGAAGCAGTGAGGGGAAGCCGTGAGATGACGCAGTGAGGGGGACTAGTGAGTTAAAGCAGTAACGTGAAGCAGTGAGGGGAAGCCGTGAGATGACGCAGTGAGGGGGACTAGTTAGTTAAAGCAGTAACGTGAAGCAGTGAGGGGAAGCCGTGAGATGACGCAGTGAGGGGGACTATTGAGTTAAAGCAGTAACGTGAAGCAGTGAGACGAAGCAGTGAGATGGAGCAGTGAGTTAATGCAGTAATGTGAAGCAGTGAGATGAAGCAGTGACATGAAACAGTGAGGGGGACTAGTGAGTTAAAGCATTAACGTGAAGCAGTGAGATGCAGCAGTGAGATGGAGCAGTGAGGTGGATCAGCCTGCTGAAGCAGTGAGGTGGAGCAGCCTGATGAAGCAGTGAGGTGGAGCAGCCTGATGAAGCAGTGAGGTGGAGCAGCCTGATGAAGCAGTGAGGTGGAGCAGCCTGATGAAGCAGTGAGGTGGAGCAGCCTGGTGAAGCAGTGAGGTGGAGCAGGCTGATGAAGCAGTGAGGTGGAGCAGCCTGATGAAGCAGTGAGGTGGAGCAGTCTGGTGAAGCCTTGAGGCGAGGCAGAGGGATGGTGGAGCGCTGTACGAGTGCGGTATCGCGGGGGAATCCGGCCCGTATGCTCTGAAGAGCTGAGTGCCTTCAGTCACCGGAGACGTGGCGGTTTCATCAAACATGTGCGGCCTTTGATGGCGCCCGGCTCTGCCTCGCGGGGCGGGGACACGAGGCTCAGGTGGCCCAGCAGATGTAATCAACCACACCGCCGTGAAGACCCAGGGTGCGTTAACGCTCGCTCTCTCGCCTGGCTCTCTCTCGGTGATGCGGTGTCTCCCTCCTCTCCCCCTCTCCCTCCAACTCCTCTCCCCCTCTCCCTCCAACTCCTCTCCCCCTCTCTCTCCAACTCCTCTCCTCCTCTCTCTGACTCCCCCGCTCTCCATCCCCTTCACCCCTTTGTGCTCTTAAGAGAGAAAGTGATGACCCAAAACACACGCACACACACACTCACACACACACAGACAAACACACACACACACACACACACACACACACACACACACACACACACACACACACACACACACACACACACACACACACACACACACACACACTCGGCGGACTCTGAACCCAGGAGTGGACTAACAGTGGGTCACATGTGCAGCCCCTCACAGACGAGGGACCCATGACTGACTGGTTCTGGGTTCTCATGACCGACTGGTTCTGGGTTCTCATGACCGACTGGTTCTGGGTTCTCATGACAGACTGGTTCTTGGTCCCTGTGACTGACTGGTTTTTGGTTCTCATGACTGACTGTTCTGAGCCCACATGACCGCCTTGTGCTTGGTTCTTGTGGCTGACTGGTTCTGGGTTCTAATCACCGACTGGTTCTGGGTTCTCAGAACCAGGCAGCACATTCACAGAGCTACACGGAGATGCATTACCCACAATGCAGCAGCGACCCAGTGAGGAGGGGGCTGGTCCCAGCGGATGGCCTCACAGGGACAGGCTCCTGCTCATTGGCTGTCGGGATTGGCTTAGGAGCACGCTATTGGTCCACTGTGTGGAAAAGCAACGTGTGGGTAAAAACAACTGGTTGTTTTGCTGTGGTGTGTCCCGCGCGAGAGAGGAGAGAGAGAGAGAGAGAGAGAGAGAGAGAGAGAGAGAGAGAGAGAGAGAGAGAGAGAGAGAGAGAGAGAGAGAGAGAGAGAGAGAGAGAGAGAGCGAGAGAGAGAGCGAGAGAGAGCGAGAGAGAGCGAGAGAGAGCGCCTGGCACGTGAACTGAAGAAGTGTAAGAAGTGCAGAGGGAGCGCCCAGGGAGCCAGAGTGGCCCCCCCCAGGTTCACGGGAGGTGAAGCGCGCTGTGTGGGACGCACCGCCCTGGGGAGGGCCGGGCCGGCCGGGACCGCCGCACAGGGGGCTGACTCAGTCATGAGGAGCAGGAGGAGGAGGAGGAGGAGGAGGAGGAGGAGGAGGAGGAGCAGTGAAGAGGAGTGAAGAGGAGCAGGAGCAGGAGGAGAAGGAGGAGGGGGAGGAGGAGCAGGAGGAGGAGAGAGGGGGAGGGGGAGGAGGAGGAGGAGGAGGAGGAGGAGGAGGAGGAGAGGAGGAGGAGGAGAGGAGGAGGAGGAGGAGGAGGAGGAGGAGGAGGGAGGAGGAGGAGGAGGAGAAGGTACAGGGAGGAGCGAGGAGGAGGGAGGAGCGAGGTAGGAGGAGGGGGGAGAGAGGAGGAGAGGGGGAGAAGGAGAAAGGAGGAGCAGGAGGAGGAGGAGGGGGAGAGAGAGAGGAGGGGAGGAGGAGAAGGAGGAAGGAGGAGAGGGGAGGAGGAGGAGGAGGGGGAGGAGGAGCCGGGAGGAAGGAGAGGGAGGGAGGAGGGAGAGGAGAAGGAGGAGGGAGGAGGAGGAGGAGGAGGGGGAGGAGGGAGGAGGGGGAAGGACGGGGGAGCGAGGCGGGAGGAGGGGGGGGGAGGAGGGGGAGGGGAGGGAAGGAGGGGGAGGAGGGGGGGGGGAGGGAGGGAGGAGGGGGAGCAGGAGGAGGAGGAGGGGGAGCAGGAGGAAGAGCAAGAGAGGAAGAGGAGGAGCAGGGAAAGGCGGAGGAGGTGGGGGAGGAGGAGGAAGAGGAGTAGGCGCAGCGATATAAAACAATTAAAACATATGTGTCCACGCATTCATAAATCTAGTCATCTGTCTCTCTGCCTGGCAATATGATTAATACTTTGTTTTTCTGTGTGTGTGTGTGTGCGTGCGTGCGTGCGTGCGTGCGTGCGTGCGTGCGTGCGTGTGTGTGTGTGTCTGTCTGTGTGTGTGTGTCTGTGTGTGTGTGTCTGTGTGTGTGTCTGTGTGTGTGTGTGTGTGTGTGTGTGTGTGTGTGTGTGTGTGTGTGTGTGTGTGTGTGTGTGTGTGTGTGTGTGTGTGTGTGTGTGTGTGTGTGTGTGTGTGTGTGTGTGCTAGGTGTGTGTGTGTGTGTGTGTGTGTGTTCCAGACAGTAGGCAGAGTAGTCAGCTGTGTCTGAGGGCTATAAAGACTCACACAGGGAAAACGTTAGCAGGGAATTAGCCAGTAAAGTTGTAATAAAGCCCTCTCTCTGTGTCTCAAGCAGCAGGCTGAGGAGTGAGCTGCCGTTGATTTACAGGCTGGTGGTCGCCATGTTTACCTCCTCAAACCCCCATGTGTACAGTCTACCTGCAGCCGCCTGCCAGCAACATGCCCTCAGCCCCACCATGCTCCAGCCAAGACACACAGCCATGGACATGCTGTATAGATCTATAGATCTAGAGATAGATCTTCATGTATAGATCTATATAAAGTTAAGGATGGATATAAACATCGATATAGATCTATAGATATGTTTTACATATGAATCTATATACCTTTCTAAAGATCTACAGACATATCTTTATATAGATCTTTATGCAAAGATATCTGTAGATCTAGATATAAAGATCTATAAATAGATGTTCATATAAAAATGTATATAAAGAACTGTATAGGTTTACAGAAAGATGTTCAGATAAATATTTATACATAGAGCTATAGATAGATCTTCATATCTATCTCTATATAAATCTACAGATCTGTATTAAGATATATATAGATCCACAGATATAGCTTTATATAAAGATCTACAGATCTGTATTAAGATATATATAGAACTTAGAACGCGCTGCCCTGGCATCTCGGCTGCGACAGCAACCTTACATAATACAGTGTGTGTCCATGCAGACAACAACAAAAACGACAACAACACTAACAGACGTTTAGGGTCAGGGAGAAGCGCAACTTTAGCGTAATGCGCTAGTTGTCCCGAGAGCCTGGCATCTCTTTTATCCTTAATTAGGCCTTGGAACGCATCCAACATGAGAGAGAGAGAGAGAGAGAGAGAGAGAGAGAGAGAGAGAGAGAGAGAGAGAGAGAGAGAGAGAGAGAGAGAGAGAGTACTAGGACTCAAAGTGCAAAGTGCTTCTTACTAGAGGAAGAGAGAGAAGGAGAGAGAGAGAGAGGGAGGGAGAGAGGGAGTGAGAGAGTACTAGAGAGGGAGAGAGAGTTATAGAGAGAGAGTTATAGAGAGAGAGAGAGAGAGAGAGAGAGGAGAGAGTAGAGGAGAGAGAGAGAAGAAGAGAGAGGAGAAGAGAGAGAGAGAGAGAAGGGAGGAGGAGTGAGAGAAGTACTA
>OLKM01000767.1:61120-71120 GCA_900291075.1 Melanogrammus aeglefinus
AGATTAGAATGGATTTTTACTTGAGGCTAATTAATGAATAAAATATTCAGCAGTACAGGATATAATCAAAAGTAGTAAATAGAAAAAATAGGTATTTTTCAACCTACTCTTTAAAATGAAACTTCACTTTTAAGAGAGAGGGAGGGAGAGAGGGCGAGAGAAAGAGAGAAAATCGATACGGATCAATACCAATCTCTATTGACAGTTACATAACCGTCGTAAGCATTCTCCTTTCATCGGACGCCAACATTCAGCTAAGTCGAACGTGGTCTTTGATCCTAGCTGGTGAATGGATTTGTCCTGATTTAACTGAACGAGGCAGAGAGGGGAAACGCGGTAGGGACGTTATGTAGATCAGGGATTACCCCGTGAAACAAACGATACGGAGAAACATTTGGACACTGAGGAGAACAAGCCCAGCCTTAAGCCAGACCACTGGCCGCTCTAATCACATCCTGAACCAAGAAGGAAGAACAGTTGCAACGTGTTTTAATAGCATCAGGAACACGCACACATCCTGCACTCTCTACCACCCCTCTCTCTCTTACTCTCCCTCTCTGTCTATCCCTCTGTATATTTAACTGAAACACCAACACCCACACACCCACACGGACACACATATATGTACAAGGTCACGCAACCACACACACATGCACACACAAACAAAGACACAAGACCACCCATGCAGTGCCAAGCCCCCCCCCCCCACACAACACCACACACACACACACCACACACACACCAACAACACACACACACAATCCCCTCATTACACACACACATGAACACACACACACAAGCCCCCCTTCCCATACACAGACAGACAGACAGACAGACAGACAGGCCCCTCCCCCCACCTCCTAACCCCAGCACCCCCCCCCCCCCAGGGGTGACCCACCTGAAGAAGCCCTTGCACCCCTCACAGGTCATGGCGTTGAAGTGGAAGCCGGTGGCTTTGTCTCCGCAGACGCCACAGATCCTCGGGGCGTTGCGGTCGAACTCCTCCGGCCCCGCGCCCGATGTGGTCACCGTCATGGCCTCCATCACTACAGGGGGCGACAGAGGGCGGCCGGTCAGTGACGGGGGTCAGGGGGGCCCAAGGATACGACACCAAAACACAACACAAAGTCACACAACACAAGTACTCTGTTTCAACACACAGTATCAAGACCTCTGTTAAAACACACAGTATCAAGTACTCATTAATACACACAGTATAAAGTACTCTGTTCAACACACAGTATCAAGTACTCATTAATACACACAGTATAAAGTACTCTGTTAAACACACAGTTTCAAGTACTCATTAATACACACAGTGTCAAGTACTCTGTTAAACACACAGTATCAAGTACTCATTAATACACAATATAAAGTACTCTGTTAAACACACAGTATCAAGTACTCATTAATACACACAGTATAAAGTACTCTGTTAAACAGAGTTTCAAGTACTCATTAATACACACAGTATCAAGTACTCTGTTAAACACACAGTATCAAGTACTCATTAATACACAATATAAAGTACTCTGTTAAACACACAGTATCAAGTACTCATTAATACACACAGTATAAAGTACTCTGTTAAACACACAGTTTCAAGTACTCATTAATACACACAGTATCAAGTACTCTGTTAAACACACAGTATCAAGTAATCCATTTAAACACATGAGGGACTCTGTTAAAACACACAGTACGAAGACCTCTGTTCAAACCACATTATCAAGTAATCTGTTAAAACACACAGTATGAAGTACTCATTAAATCACACAGTATCGGTTTAGTCCAATGCATGGGGGTTGAAGGTTGAAATCTAGCAATCTGCGACCAGGCTCGAACGAGCTGTTCTCCGGAACGGTTTCGCCTTTCCCCCGCGAAGCAATCAACCAATACCGACAGCACTCTCTAGTTCTGCGTAGGCTAACTCAGTTAGCTCTTTCCCTAGCGGTGACTAGGCAACGCAGGGAAACCACCACCAGCAGCATGTGGTGGCTGCTGTGAGGGAAGTGGTTATCTTTACTGCGTGCCCAAGGCCTGCGTTTTGCTAATCTGACGGGAAGTCCTGGAAGTTATCTACACTGATGACTGGAATACTGAACATCTGTGTGTTTGTGTGCGTGTGTGTGTGTGTGTGTGTGTGTGTGTGTGTGTGTGTGTGTGTGTGTGTGTGTGTGTGTGTGTGTGTGGTGTGTGTGTCGTGTGTGTGTGTTGTGTGGTGTGTGTGTGTGCGTGTTGTGGTGTGCGTGTGTGTACCACCTCGAGAGAGAGAGAGAGAGAGAGAGAGAGAGAGAGAGAGAGAGAGAGAGAGAGAGAGAGAGAGAGAGAGAGAAGAGAGAGAGAGAGAGAGAGAGAGAGAGAGAGAGAGAGAGAGAGAGAGAGAGCGTGTCCAGAAGCTCTGGGTTTAATGAGTGAGAGTGTGTTGGAGTGATTGCGAGCCTGTCTGAGCTGTGTGAAGGATGTGTGTGTGTGTGTGTGTGTGTGTGTGTGTGTGTGTGTGTGTGTGTGTGGTGTGTGTGTGTGTGTGTGTGTGTGTGTGTGTGTGTGTGTGTGTGTGTGTGTGTGTGTGTGTGTGTGTGTGTGTGTGTGTGTGGTCTTTGTGTTTATATGTGCAGGTGTGAGGGGCGGTTAGCATATTTAACAAAAGGATTAGACAGGAACAGTCTCTTCCCAATGCCATTGGCTAAACGACTCAGCGACCACACACACACACACACACATTAGCAAGAACACAAACGCACACACACACATGTACACACACACACACACAAATCTGCATTAGAAAGAACACACACACACACAAACACACAATAACACAGATTATAAGAACACACACGCACAGAAACATCAGAATCCCCACAAACAGACACATTAACAGACTGACTAACAAGTACATACACACACACTGACTACCAATACACACACACACGCACGCGTACGCACAGCGATAAGTGGCGTACCAAAGGGAATTGATAACTAGCAAATACCTTTCAAACGGTGCTAATTAACACTTCTCTCTCCCACACACACACCAATAATAAGTGCTTCCATGAAAAATACTGAATCTAACAACACAAACACAAACACACACACACACACACACACACCATGAGACACACACACTGACTACACACACACACACACACACAGACACATACACACACACACACACACACACTACACACACACACACACACACACAGATGCACACACACACACACACACACACACACACCACACACACACACACACACACACACACACACACACACACACACACACACACACACACACACACACACACAGATGCACCCACACAAACACACACACAGAAACACACACCATCTGGCTGTCCCCAATGATGAAATAAACAGCAGTTATGTAACACACACTGGTGGGCTGACACAGACACACCACATGACAGCAGGCTTGTCAATATGTATAAGCTATACACCTGTTGCACAGCTAATCAACTCTAACGTGAGGAGGAAGAGAGAGCAGAGGAGAGAGAGGAGAGTGAGGAGAGAGACATGTCACATGTATCAGGATAGACCTGTCACACATTCAGCTCATCAGCTCTAACGTGAGGAGGAAGAGAGAGCAGAGGAGAGAGAGGAGAGTGAGGAGAGAGACATGTCAACATGTATGTCGACCTGTCACACATTCAGCTCATTACTTGAGGAGACCAGAGGAGAGAGAGAGGAGAGAAATCAAGAGAAGATAGGAGAGGAGAGGAGAGGAGATAGTTGACAACAGAAAGAGAGGTAGGAGAGTTGGAATACGTTCTAGCTTTGAGTTGACTAAAGTTTCAGTTTCTTCGAGTTGAAGTTGACAGCAGAAGATGTGAATAAAGCAATATCAACTCTGCCATTACTCATCTTTCATGGATGAGGCCGAGAACGGAGAAAGAGTGAATTGCACATAAAACAAATCAAAGTATTGAGTCGCCCAGATTGAAACCTCTCGTAGAGATTTACAATGCGGTTGTGCTGTGGAAATTGAAATCTCAACTGAAAAGTGCCTCATGTTCCTTCGACCGCTAATTGTGTGCGGACCGCGCTGTGTGCTAAGCAGTGAGGTGGGTCAGGATCAAAGGCAGCATCGCCCCGCACACATCAGCGGTCACATGGGGGGTTAAACGGGCGGGTAGGACTCCCTGAAAAGTGGGCTAGGTCAGCTGAGGACAATGACGTCTGAAGGCCCGAGAGGGAGAGAGGGAGGGAGAGAGAGAGGTAGAGAGGGAAGGGAGGAGAGAAGAAGGGAGGAGGGAGGAGGAGAGAGAGAGAGCAGAGAGAGAGAGAGAGGGAGAGAGAAGAGAGAGAGAGAGAGAGAGAGAGAGAGAGAGAGAAAGAGAGAGAGAGAGAGAGCAGAGAGAGAGAGAGAGAGAGAAAGAGAGAGAGAGAGAAAGAGAGAAGAAGAGAGAGAGAGAGAAAGAAGAAGAGAGGGTAAGGGATGGAGAGGGAGGGAGGGAGGAGAGGGAGGAGGGAGGGAGAGGGAGGGAGAGGGAGGAGGACGATGGGTACGGAGAGAGAGAGACCTACAGACACAGAGAGAAAGATAGAGAGGACTAGAAACAGCGAGAGAGAAATAGAGGGAAGGAGAAAATACGAGACGAAAGAGCGACGGTTCAAATAGCGAACGGGCAGAAAGTAGATCAAAGTAGGACAGAAACTGAAGTTCGGATACAGGGAAAAAAAAGGGAGGGAAGGGGAAAAACAGAGATGGACGGACAGAGAGAAGACGAAGGAGCGAAAGAAATAAGGAGGAAGAAAGAGAAAGAGAAAGAGTTTGAGGAAGAAATCGCGGGGTTTGAAACAATGGAAAGAGAGAGAAACAGAGCAGGGGGAAGAGATGGAGAGAGAGAGAACTATATATATATATTATAATATATATTTAACAGAGCGAGGGAGAGAGAGAGAGAGAGAGAGAGAGAGAGAGAGAGCGGAAGACTGGAGGGACATCAAATATAGAGGAAGTCCCATTCCACATCCCATTAGCTCCCATTTCCTCTCGGTAGCTAAGTCGTTCGCTTCAGTTCCCCGGAAAACACACAAAAAACACAGAAAAAACACACACACACACACACACACACACAACACCACGACACAACACACACCCCACACACACACACACACAAACCACCCAACAACACACACGAGGACACACACGCACCACACACACACACTAGGCATCCCAAAGACACGATGCATTCCCTAGCGGTACGAGCTAACTCTGCCCGCTCTCCTCCCCGCGTTGGCTCTAATCAGAAGAGCACCAGTGTTGATGTTCAACAGTCGCGCCGCAAAAGCACCCACACTAAAACAACGCGCTGTAGCAGAGCAGGTGGAGACGTTTTGCCGAGGCTGCAAACACACATTGACACGCCCTAACGCTAACACACATAGCGCGTACGAGTTGTTCTGTGGTTTCCTGGCTGTGTGCTCTGTGTGTTGGCTCTCCACAATTATTATTTGTATTATTCGTTTATATTTGCAGCGTGACCAATGTAGCGGCAAACTATATACAGGCACAATTATCACAGTCTATTCCACAGCAACATGTGTAGATGTGTTGCTTGAGGGTTTCTAGCCAGTTGGCTAATTTGCCACCCCAGTGCATGGTCACACAAGACATTTAAATGTCCCGTTCGGAAATTGACCGAAGGGGTACCAACATGTCTTGCAACCTTGTGCTCAACTGGCACAGAAACACGAGGAGTCCTTACAAACACATGCCCGCTCCATTATTCACTGGGAGCCAGAAGAGCTGCTGTGGTGGTTTGTCTGGAGGCGTTATAATTAGCACGCTAGCAGGATGCTCACATGCCAGTTGAATGCCAGTGAGCTAGCACGTCCGTAAGCACGATGTTAACATTGAGGCCGGATGCTAATGCATAATGAATGTGTTAGCCGAATGCTAATGCTAGCAGGACGTTCACGTGCCTGTAGGATGCTAATATTGTAGGCAGGGCGCTAGCAAGTCCGTACGACGCTGACATTGTGGTAGGATGCTAATGCAAACGGCAGGATGAGGACGGGTTAGCAGGATGCTAACTTTGCTAGCGGGATTCAAACTTTGCTAGCAGGGCGACAGTGTCACAGTTCGCAGCCTGAGGAGGCAAGGGAGCTCGAGGGGGCGGAAGGAAGGAGAGCGGATGTTTGCGAGTTCGGGTAGCGATGGAAAACACCGGTTCGACGTGGGAGGTCGCTTTCCCGATTTCCGCTGCACATTACAGACGTTTTTTTTCCGTCAACATGTGTGACCGGGGGCCGCAGACTGTGGCTCCTGTGTCTGCCAACGATGACAACCTCAACGGGTAAAAGAAGACGGAGTAGAGCGGAAGAACGTGGCGTCCTGTTTTAATTCTTAATGTTCATCAGAAACCTGCGAGGGCCGTGTGAAAAGGCGACAAGAGCACATGATGTTTCGGACCGTCATTCACCGCCGCGCTTCACGCTGCTTCGGGAGTGGCCTTGAGTGTGCTGCTGTGCTGTTTGTTTCCTGCGTCGTAGGGCTTGAGGCGCGGCTTCACACCACACACACACACACACACACACACACACATACAGCGACCGCTCCTTGGCATGCACAAAAAACAATCGCCCGAGGACCACATCACAGACAAGACACTTTGAAGCTTGGGAAAAAACCAGCTCTCGAGGGAAAAAGCGCTTAAACAAATTTAGGTGTGTTGCTTGTTAAACCCCAATTGTTAGTGCCATGAAGATTGGAGCACTTAACGAGGAAGAATACCCCCTTACCCCCGTGGAAACACTGAATCACAAACCCTAAAGGCAGCATTCAGTCACCCGCTATTCACCCACTGGTTCAGAGGCAAAACGCTAACATCAGAGTTTCTGCTCAGCTGACCTAAGTGTAAATAAGGGTCTGAGCTCCCGTGTGGAAGAATGCTCGGATTGAGTCATTAATAATAAGGAAGTGGTTGTGAGGAGAGGAGAGTGTTTCTGTTAACGAGAATGAAGGGTTAGGGTTGGGGGCTAGGGATTTAGTGACAGGGTGAGGGGGGTTAGTTTTAGGGTTAGACAGCTGGCAGCTGTCCTGTCCGAATTGACTGGTTTATGCCCTACACACCGCACATACACCACAACACACACAGACTGCATGCACACACACACACACAGGTTTGCACGCCACACACCACACAACCACACACACACACACACACACACACACCAACACACACACTGCTTGAAGTTGCACACACACAACACAACATCACATACAAAAAACAAACCACACACACACACCACACACACACACACACACACACACACACACACACACACACACACACACACACACACGCACATAGTGAATCACGTGACGTAGCCAGTGATAGGAGTATGCTGGTTTAACAGCTGGATGATATAATATATATACAGCTGTTGTTGTGCTGTCCTGTGGCATTGTGGGTCATATTGAGATGCAGCTGAAATGAAATGGTTTATTCTGCTGTTCTTCAAGGATTCTGCAGGAAGCATACCCCAGCCCTCTGTCAGCACAGACGGCCTCTCTCCTATACTCCTGTCGTACACAGAACGGCTGAAACTGCACACGAACAGGCCACTGAATTATTAAGGCGACAATATTGTGGATAGTAATTCATCTTAGTCCTTCAGAGATACCGGGACGCATGCAGCTCTGGTTGTGGTTTCTTCGTGGGCTGGGGAAGTCGCGCTACGAGACACCCTGCACCATTTAGAAACCCTCCTTTTTGAAGGGCTTTCGAATCACACCGATCACAACGTCAGGGGGCTGTGACCCTGGGGGATTGAGCACTGATCGGAAGGAGGTCCATTCATGTGGACCTCCAGGGGACTCTGCAGGGCTGGGCGGTGTGAACCAGGGTGAGGTGCAGACCGTCTGGGCTCTCAGGGAAGAGACAAACCACGGAGGTCAGAAGGTCTCTGCTACGGACGCAGCTTGACCGAGGGAGCCGTGAGATCACGCCGAGTCTAAGTTCATCGGAAGCGAGGAAGAACCGAAGCACAACCCAAAGTGGATCAGCTAAAGAAGGCGTGAAGGTGCCTCAGAGCGTCCGTCGGAACGACAAGAGCCTCGGCTATCCGAGCGCCTTTATTTTGAAATCCCAGTAAGAGTCCAACTGGCCCGATGGACGGTTTATCCAGAGGACAGGTTCATCCAGCGACGAGGACTGAATCAAAGCCTGTATTACAGCGCTACGGGTCCTGAGGTCCACCGCCCTGCCCTTGTCCGTCTGTCTGTTTCCATCCCTTTCTCTTTCCGTCTGTCTGACTCTCTTTGTCTGTTTCTATGTTTGTCTTTCTGTCTGTCTTTCTCTTTCCATCACTTTCTCTGTCTGTCTCTCCCTTTTTCCAACTGTATGTTTCTGTCTGTCTCTCTCTTAGCATCTTTCTCTCAGTCTGTCCCTCTCTTTTCATCTGTCCCCTATCTGTCTGTCTCTCTGTCGGTCTCCCTCTTGTCTGTCTCGCTAGTTCTCCGGTCTGTCTCTCTTGTTCTCCGGTCTGTCCCTTGATTCATTTTAAAACTCCAGCGTACATTACTAGGGTTAGGAATCTATGTCCTGGATTTAGGTACATTACCAAAAAAGAGCAAAACACGTGAGGAATTAAACACGACAATAACAATGTAAGTGTGTGTGTGCAATGAGGGGCAGTGAGGGAAGGCCGGGGAATGTATGTAAATAGCGCAAGAATGAAATAAGACGTATGTGTGTGCGCCTCCCCCTCCCTCCCCCGCTCTCCCCCCTGCTGTGCGTGTTTTCTCTCTGTTCTCTCCCCACCAGGGGGTCTGCTAATCCGGGCTGCTTCGCTCCGCGTTGAACTGTAAATCTAATGTTCTTCACCATGCTTCTGACGTGGACCCACAGGGGCGGGGGGCACACACACATACACGCACACGTACACACACACACACACACACACACACACACACACACACACACACACACACCCACAACACACAGCACACACAACCACACACACACACACACACAACACACACGCACACACAAAACAGCACCACACAAACTCCTCTGGCTTTTTGTCCGATAGGCTCTGGAGATATGTATGTGTGTGTGTGTGTGTGTGTGTGTGTGTGTGTGTGTGTGTGTGTGTGTGTGTGTATGTGTGAGAGAGAGTGTGTCAATGTATGTGAGAGTGTGTGTGTGTATGTGCAAAAACGTGCATACGTGCTTGTGTGTGCGTGTGTATATGTGCATGCGAGTGTGTGTTCACGCCCATTATGGTTGAAGATCCCCTTCACTTAAAAACGCAGGATTCTTTATGTTTTTCAGCCCTGTGACTACACACATTATGTGTTCTCGCCTGTCACCGGAGAGCTGTATATATTAGGCCACTAAAGAAGCAGACCTGTGTATCACCCAGCTGAAGCTGAACAAGAAGTGTCTTCTGTATTCTGTATGGCCGAACACAGGCCAGGGCTGTCTGCTTCCCCACCTGCAACAGTCTGGCCTTTTTATGCTCCACAAGCTGCCTACAGTACAGACTTATCCATGCTATCGTTGTTGTTGACGTGTGTTTGGGTAATATAGCTAATGCTCTCTATAGCCTGCTCTACTCGTAATGTTAATAGCCGTGCTCTCTCTACAGTTAAGGGTTGCAGCCTCTGCTGTCGTCTCTAATGATCGTAATTGGGGTCTGGAAATCGTATCTGCTACGCCAAAATCGTGTATGTTGGCAGCTCTGTTATAGCCTGCTCTCTCTAATGTTATAGCCTGCTCTCTCTAATGTTATAGCCTGCTCTATCTAATCCTTGCTATAGCTTGCTCTCTCTCTACCGGTGGATAAACAAATATTACTATACTTCGGGGTAGTATAGTTTGGAGAATAAGGAGAGTAAGGAGTTGTATAAGGGCAATGGCTCCTTTAAACAGATGCTGGTTTCTGTTGAGCATTTAACCAAACATCCCATAAGCCCCCGCTTTACCCAGGGGGGGGGGACGGGACGTTTGGTCTCTTAAGACTATGATTAC
>OLKM01000767.1:76120-88620 GCA_900291075.1 Melanogrammus aeglefinus
CTCTGTCCAGCTCCCTGTATGTCTCTCTATCTCTCCCTCTCTCTCTCAGTGACCTTTAGACCTCACTGCTCGGCGAGGGATGAAAACGAAAAAACTGCTGCTGCAGGGGCGAGTGAGAGAGAGAGAGAGAGATAGAGAGACAGAGACAGAGGGGGGGAAGGCTGTAAACTAGACTCCACAGAGGCCTCTTTAAGAAAGGACAACATTATGGAGAGAGATGAGAGGAGAGGAGGGGAGAGGAGAGGAGAGGGAGAGGAGAGGAGAGGACGAGGAGAGGAGAGGAGAAGGAGAGATAGAGAGGAGAGGAAGGAGAGAGGAGAGGAGAGGAGAGGAGAGGAGAGGAGAGGAGAGGACGAGAGGAGGGGAGAGGAGAGGAGGAGGGAAGAGGAGAGGGGAGGAGAAAGGGGTATCCCGCCCTTGGGGTGTCGTTAAGTCTCGTTTACAAGCAAGGCGAAGGGGAGGAGGAGGAGGAGTAGGGGTAGGAGGGGGAAAACATAGGACAGACAGAAAAGGAGGGAAAGTGAAGACGGTTTGAGCTGAGGATAATTCGCTCCATGCAGCCATGGAGCCTGAAGCCCTGACTAGAAAGTCTGAGATGAAGAGTGCAGGAAGAGACTCACACACCACTTGAGACTTCCCCCAGGGCACGTTGCTGGAATGCAATAACCAGAAACATCAAGTTATGGCAAGAGGGAGGAGCCTCAGTAGATATAACCTGTCACTCATTCTTGGGAGTGGAGTAAGGATTGGTTCAATCGAGGACACGGTTCCCGGGACAAAGGTTCTCTGGGGATGATAACGCTCCACTGTTTCGACCACGTGCCGATAATAACGACATCACAGGCGGTTAAACAACATTAGCTTCCTAGCTGCATCACTATAACAACCTGAATCAAAGCAATGCTCAACCAACTCAAAGATCCGATCGCTAAACCATTTCGCACCCAAGTTCAACCTTCTTTGGAACACGCCCTGTCTTCGAAGAGCTTGGACGGGGACTGTTGTTATTGAATCAATGAATTAAGTGAGCAATTAATATCACCATAGCTTGTTTTTGCTGTGAAGTGAAATGAGTCACGGGGAAAGCCGAAAATATAATTTCTTGCTAATCGGTTGTGAGCGAAGCAAACAAACGATGTTGTCAACAACAGCAGCACTTACGGAAACAATGGCCTGACGATCGTATTTAATTAGTATTTACTCATATAACAACCTTATAACAACCTCTCTCTCTCTCTCTCTCTCTCTCTCTCTCTCTCTCTCTCTCTCTCTCTCTCTCTCTCTCTCTCTCTCTCTCTCTCTCTCTCTCTCTCTCTCTCTCTCTCTCTCTCCCTCTCTCTCTCTCTCCCTCTCCTCTTCTCTCTCTCCCCCCTCTCCCTCCCTCTCTCATCCCTCTCTCTCTCTGCCTCTCTCTCTCTCTCCTCTCTCTCCCTCTCTCTCTCTCTCTCTCTCTCCTCTCTCTCCTCTCCCCTCTCCTCTCCTCTCTCTCTCTCTCTGCCTCTCTCTCTCTCTCTCCTCCTCTCTCTCTCTCCTCTCTCTCTCTCTCTCTCTCCTCTCTCTCTCTCTCTCCTCTCTCTCTCTCTCTTCTCTCTCTCTCTCTCTCTCTCTCTCTCTCATCTCTCTCTCTCTCTCTCCCCCCCCTCCCCGGACGTCTCCCCCCTCTCAGGCCCACGCCTCGCGGGACCGTCCGAAGTGAGCTGGGATGTTTGGGATCCATCGCTATGGCGATGCCAGCCGAGCGAGGCAGAACGAGAGCGGCGGCCGAGAGAGTCCTAAAACAAGGTCTGCTCTGTCCGTCCGCCTGGCTCCTCCCCCCGCCCCGCCCCTCCCCTCCCCCCTCCCCCCCCCCCTCCCCCCCCCCTCTAAATAAACGTGTGAACTTGGGAAGCGGGGGAGCCGGGCTGGGCGGGCCGGGGGCTGGGGGGCTGGGGGGAGCATCAGGTCGGCCCCGCCCTCCGCCGCGGGACACAGGGTCTGTGTGTGGTCTGACGGACGGGCGGCACGCCATCAACCAGGGGCCTCCCCGTTCACCGCCATGAAGAGAGGGGGGGGGGGGCCCATTCACTGCCATGAAGAGTGTGGGGGGGGGGCATTCACTGCCATGGAGAGAGGAGGGGGGGACTAGAGAGAGATCAGAGGAGAGGGGGGGACTAGAGAGAGATCAGAGAAGAGGGGGGGGACTAGAGAGAGATCAGAGAGAGGGGGGGGACTAGAAGAGATCAGAGAGAAGGGGGGGGACTAGAGAGAGATGCAAGAGAGGGGGGGGACTAGAGAGAGATCAGAGAGAGGGGGGGGGCTAGAGAGAGATCAGAGAGAGGGGGGGACGAGAGAGAGATCAGAGAGGGGGGGAGACTAGAGAGAGATCAGAGAGAGAGAGAGAGAAATCAGAGGGAGACCAGAGAGAGAGAAATCAGAGAGACCAGTGAGCGATAGATAAATCAGAGAGAGACCAGAGTGATCAGACAGAGAGAGAAATCACAGAGAGACCAGAGAGAGAGAGAGACCAGAGAGAGAGAGATAGATTGGAAAGAGATCAGAGAGAGAAATCAGAGAGCGAGAGAAACATGAGGAGAGACAAGAGAGAGATAGATATATCAGAGAGAGGGAGACCAGAGAGCAAGAGAAAGAAAGACCAGCGAGGGAGAGAAAGAGACACACACCAGGAACGACAGAGAGAGAGAGACGTTGTCCAGGAACTCCTCTGTGTGGCTCCACCCCTCCTCCCCCAAAACAACATGGCCGATGTTGACGTCCTAATTCTGTGTGGTTGGTCTGGACTTATTCAGCGGTGCTTTAGCCTAATAGAAACACCACACTGGGCTCCCAGGGCCTGTCCCCCGCCGCTGGCTCCACCACAGTGACGTGTGTCCGCGTGGGTTACCAGAAGGACAGAGTGCAAAGGTGGTGGAGCTGCTTGTTGATTTGGTTTTAGCGCTGCAGGACAAACATCTATTTCCGCTTATTAACACAGTCCTTTTAGATTTGAGTGGCTGAGGGTGCATGTGTGTTCTGTGCGTGCGTGCGTGTGTGCAAGTGTGTGTGTGTGTGTGTGTGTGTGTGTGTGTGTGTGTGTGTGTGTGTGTGTGTGTGTGTGTGTGTGTGTGTGTGTGTGTGTGTGTGCGTGTCTGCCTGCATGCGTACGTTTGGGTAGATGCCAATATGTAAGTGTGTGTGTGTGTGTGTGTGTGTGTGTGTGTGTGTGTGTGTGTGTGTGTGTGTGTGTGTGTGTGTGTGTGTGTGTGTGTGTGTGTGTGTGTGTGTGTGTGTGTGTGTGTGTGTGTGTGCCTGCATGCGTACGTGTGGGTGCGTGTGGGTGTGTTTGTGTGCTTGTTGACACATACCAGCTTATCTTTTGGACTACACTAGCCCGTGACACGCAGGGGAGCCAACGGGAACGCCGCAGATAGACGCTGGTATACTCCAACCACAACGTCAACAACAACAACAACAACAGCAGCAGTGAAATGCTGGACCACAACAACACGATTACCACCGCTAAAACAACAGTACGGTTCGACCAGACACGCGTTCACAATCACACGGTCTGCGGTCACAATGCATTCGCTTCCCCCTCCTCCCATGTCTTTAACCACACCACCAAACACTTAACACCGCCATAAACCCCGTCTCCAATACCTAACCTCAAAGTGAACTTAGCCGACTCAAATTAAATACCTTGCCTCAAAGTGAACTTAGGCCTCTGAAATGATACCTTACCCCAAAGTGAACTTAGCCATCTCAAAAATGTTACCTAACCACACAGCCCACACCTAATCTTAACTTAGCTATTTGATAGCTTTTGTCTAAACTTCCTCATTTAGATGGAATTTTCCAGGCGGTGGTCAATTCAGAAGTCAGTTAAGGTAGACCTAAACGAAAAACATTCCCCCAAGGCATTGTGGGTAATATAAGCACCATTAGAAGCACCATTAGATGTAGCCTCATGCTGACAATTCATTTTCAGGGCATAACCATCTGGGCGTCTTTCTGGTCGTGGTGTCCCTCTGTGGGATGACAACAACTTGACTGGCTTCTCCTGAGTCAGTAAACGGATAAAAAACAACATGGTGGATGGCTCGCTGTGAGAACCCAACCCTCTTCAGCGACCTCGTGCTCAAACATCATCGCTCAAAGTGGACCAGCACTCTGAATCAGCCAACAGAATAAAAAAATTTAAATATATAAATATATGAAATACATATATCGAAATAAACAAGTGAAGGAAGAGATGAAATAGCAATAGAAAGAATGAAAGAAAGAGATTAATTTAAAAGGGAGAAAGAACGGAAAGTGACAAGATATGTCATCCAACTGCCGTTTAGGTAGCTTGGTAGCCCAGAGCTAGCATCCACTTGACTGACCTTTCCGGCTGTTGGGCTAACTGCCTCCATTTCCCCTCCGAGTGTGTTTCTTCTGCTGTGGCCTTTACCCTAGTGCACTCCTCACATCTGACCCAGTCCACTCCCCCCTCCCTCCTCCCCCGGTCAAGGAATACAGCCCCCCCCCCCCCCCCCCCCACACACACACACACACACACACCCCTCCTTTCCCCTCCACTGGAACAAAGATGGCCGCTAGTTGAATTAGGCAGGTTATGGGGCCGGACGGGTGCACACACTAAAAAGGTTAATGGTTAATCTGAGCTAGAGGGGTCAGTGGGCCAAGCTTCACGTACACACACACACACACACACACACACACACACACACACACACACACACACACACACACACACACACACACACACACACAAACACACACACACACACACACACACGTAGAACTGAGAGAGACAGAGAGAGAGACAGAGACAGAGACAGAGAGAGAGACAGAGAGAGAGAGAGAGAGAGAGAGAGAGAGAGAGAGAGAGAGAGAGAGAGAGAGAGAGAGAGAGAGAGAGAGAGAGGAGAGAGAGAGAAGAGAGAAGAGAAGACATAAGGAAAGAAAGGAAGGACGGAAGGATGGATAAATGTACGAGCAAGAGAGAGCCATAAAACAACAATCACAATTCAACAGCGAAACTAAAGCGAAGCACGGAAAACCAAACATTGGATTGGGGCCAATCCCGTGCTTATCCCCAGTCATGTGACCATGGCAACGAGGAAGCTAAGGGTGGTGGGGGGGGGGGGGCAGGTCAGAGATGAGCGGGGCTGGTCAGTTAGCCGTGGTCACATGACTCAGGAATGCCGTTCCCTGATTATCTTCAAGGGACAGGAAACGTCTGGTATCGGACTAAGAATAGTTCTCCTGTTCAAACCTCATGTGTTGATGGTTCTGAGGACAGCGTGTCCCGCAGCTCCTCCGTCACAACACGTGGGAGCGATGTGACACTAGATGACAGGGGACGTGACACGAGGGCTTCCTCCCCCGAGGCGCGGCGAACAGAACGCACAACGGCGAACGAGGAGGCTAGCCCCCGCGGTAGCTCAGGCTCGCGACACCTCAATAATGCAGGGGAACAGCGTGTAGGAAGGAGGCTAACTCAGGACTGAGGAGGAGGAGGTGTCTCTGGACTCAACACCAGATCTACCGGCCTGTAGTCCAGCTCTCGGGGTTGGTTGGGGCAGCGTGACGCAAGGAAGACGAAAACGCCAAGGGATCCGTCTAAAAGTGTTTTGAAGCAAGCTATACATATTTCATTGCTTTCCAAAGAAAATAATTGATTAATTTTATTTAAAAAAAATATATAGAGCCTGTTTCTGAATTAGAATTATTTTAGGACATCTGGAAATGTAATAACAAGAGGTATTTTTGTTTACTGACAAAATAGGGGTCTGATGAGCAGGAAGACCAAACGAGCACAGATCATTTAAAACCCAGATCCAGTCTGCCCACTGTCCTTTTCCCCACATTAGACTGTATCACTGCTCGTGTTTGAAAACAAGCGGGTTGCTATCACCGAGTCCTCGGGCTCATTAACCGCCACGCAGCGCTGGAAGAGATGGGCCACAACCGCAACCCCACCCCCCCCCCCTCCCACCACCCCCACGTCACCATTTTATTAATAGGCCTCCTGTTCCCCGTGGCTCTGAAGACACACTGCTCAGGAACGTAATGCTTCAATACCATCCAACAACGGACGCTTCCGGTCCGTTGTTCTGATTGGCATCGGAGCCGTTGGTAAACACACGATAAAACCACACACCTGTGACCGAAACTCAGTTCGTTTATGGTATTATTGTGCCGCCAGTCTCAAAGTACGCTAGCCTGTGTTGCTTGGCAGCCGTCCTGCTGTCCTGAGGAACTAGACTGCCTGTCGGACGGACGATGGTCGGTTCGCAATAAATGTACTTGTTTCAGGGCGCTGTGTGTGTTTACTTTGCTAAATCTTACTCTGTAGTTCAAGTTACCGTTGTAGTGACCACATTTTTGCCTGGTATCTAACACCGCCCCTAGCTGTTCCTAAGTCCCTGTAAACCATGGGCTCTGGGGGCTTATTGCTGCCTTATAACCGCAGACTGGTCTACCCTTCCCCCCCCCTAAAGCCAGTGTACTGAACGTACCGAAGTCTGAAGATCCGACGCCATCCGCTCTGACTCGATACGTTCTCTGCAGAAGAAGACCGGGAGGTGTGCCGGCTGCATTGAGGACAACCTTTTTCATTATGTCTAAACATTGAGTCACTCAACAGACGCTTTCGTCGCGGCGACTCGCGTTCGCTCAGATAGCGTATAGAAACAGCCATGTGCGTTCCTGGGGTCCAACACTCCGGGGCCAGGTAGGACCCGGGGGCCCCTACGGGGGGGGGACGGGGGGGGGACAACATGGGGGGGGGGTGGGGGGGTAAAGGGACCCTAGTCCGGGATAAGCCCCGCTGGTATGCAACTGGAGTCCTCTGCCTCCTCGGCCCGCTGAGGGGCCCCGCCAGCGCTGGACATTCCTGAGGGCCCCCGACCCCACTCAGGTCCTCCCGATGTTGGAGATGGTAGGGTTCAGTGAAAAGTGTCCAAGCACACGTATCGTTTACCGCCTCCCCGTCGCAGCGCTTCCTCTTGGAGGAGCCTGCCTGTAACCGAGGCGTCTCCCCCTCTGAAAGGAGCAATTATGTAACGTTATTGTTGTTATTGTAATTTGTCAGCTATTCAGTCATCTTGGGTGACACTGAGAGGCCAAGAGAGGAGCCAGCACCCTAGGGTCCAGGTAAGACAGGATCTATGATAGATAGGGCCCCAGGTAAGAAAGGATCTATACTAGATAAGGTCCCTTGTAAGACAGAATCTATAATAGAGCCATCACTTTCCGGGTAAGACAGGCTCTATAATAGATAGTTTCCCAACTAAGACAGGATCTATGATAGAGCGTACATACTAGCGGATCAGGTCTAGACTGCCAAGTCTTTTATCTGTAAATCAATCCGCGGGCCCGCACATGCAGGCAAACGTGATAGACACGCACACGCACACACGCACGCACACACACACACGCACACTCATGCCAGGCCTAACCACAATGTACACACACATAGCGAAATGCCTTCTGGCTCGGCTGGTCCAAAGAGAAACACAGACGAGCCTCTGATGAGACCATGTTCTCTGGTTGCACATCGGGAACAGGAGACAGAGATAGGGAGATATAGGGAGATATAGGGAGAGAGAGAGAGAGAGAGAGAGAGAGAGAGAGAGAGAGAGAGAGAGAGAGAGAGAGAGAGAGAGAGAGAGAGAGAGAGAGAGAGAGAGAGAGAGAGAGAGAGAGAGAGAGAGAGAGAGAGAGAGAGAGAGAGAGAGAGAGAGAGAGAGAGAGAGAGAGAGACAATAACAGTAAGAGTAAAAGTAAGAGTGAGAGTTGTCCATCCTGTCCATCTGTCCTGAGGTCAATGACTCATGCCTGCTGAGGTCAGACATTCTGTTTCGGCGGGGGGGCGGGGTCAGCCGGGGGGGGGGGGGGGGGGCGCTATATTTGCGGGCGCGCGGCCTGGAAAAGAGACTTTGTCTCAGCCCACAGACGGCGGAAAGGCACCCGGCCACAGAGTGACGTGGCGGGAGACTCAGCCCTGTCACAATAAACACACCACCTCCGGGTTTGTCCTGGTCACCGGTACCCAAACGTTTTGGACTGGAAGACGCTTCTAGAAGCGTCTTCCAGTCCAAAACGTTTGGGCATTGGTGATGCTGTACCCAAACACAGCATGCTTGGTGCCGGTGTTGTTGGCATAGCGATGATGTTGGCATAGCGATGATGTTAGCATAGCGCTGATGTTGGGGTAGCGATGATGTCGGGGGAGCGATGATGTCAGGGTAGCGTTGATGTTGGGGTAGCGATGATGTTGCCGTGGCGATGATGTTGCCGCAGCGATGATGTCGGGGCAGTGATGATGTTTGCGTAACGATGCTGTTGCCGTAGTGATGAGTCTGGGTTTCCTGTTGATGTTTGGGTACCGACGATGAAGAAGCAGCAGGTAGGGGGGGTTTACGCCCCCCATGCTGAACCCCGGTCACAGCCTCATGGTCTCGGGGTTCGAACGGCGCTGAGAGCGACGTCACGGAGGGGCCGGGCGTGGGATCTGCACCGGGTTTCGATTCCCCCGGCGGCGGGGAGTGTGTTCTGAGGGACGGCGCGGTTGTGTTTTTGATATTATCACGTCTGTGGAATGCACCGCACATCCCCGGCTGATCACTGCAGCAGGTTTTGGGGGAGGCTTCTGCCAAGGATGGAAAGCAGAGACAGGGCGCTTTCATCTTGTTATTAATTCAAGAAACAAAATAAAGTCTGCTAAACGGAACGAGAGAGCCGTGCGTCTGCAGCCCTTCACTGTCGCGTGGGCGGGTTGCCATGTGGTTGCCAGTCCTTTACCGTAACCCCCTATTTGGTGCGGTCGTTTGGGGTTCAGAGGTCGGAAAGAAAGCGATATCAGTTGGTCGGGAAACAATAGTGAGGAAAGAGCGAACCACACACACACACAAGCACAGAGATGCACACTCATAGGTGCACATGCACACATACATACCCTCACACACACACACACACACACACACACACACACACATACAACACACACACACACACACACACAAAGACAACCATGGACACACATACACACACAAACACACATGCACGCACACAAAAACAAGCACGGACGCACACACGCACACACAAGTTATCTGCAAGCTTTGGCTTAAAGCAAAGTTGGACACGATTATAAAAATTACCCGAATAGACATCTGAACGCGAGGAGAGGCTGTTTTTCCACCCACTACCTGGCATTCAGTTATACAGAGAAATTAAGCGGTTTAAGAGAAAAACAAGAGAAAATGACTCATCCCTCGCCCTGTCCTCTACTGCTCTCCCTCTCGGTCTCTGTCTCGTAACTAGCTGCAACACAACCTGTTCATGAAAACACATCTCAACTCCGGTAGGAAGGAACGTGCACAAGTGCATGCACAAACTAGGGCTGGGCTAATTTTGATGGCGATTCCGATTTTAGCGTTAAACAATCACAAGACCAGTATAATCAAATTATCGATTCTTTTTTTTTTTTTTTTTTTTTTTTTCATTGAATGTTGATAGAAAGTGCAGCTGGACCTTATTTTAGATTCGAACATTTTCTTTTTGACTATTTTGTGTATTTATATAAGGAGAAATTTCAGTTACGTTCTCAGTTACAAAGTGTTTATTGGGAGAGACATGCTGAATAAATACATCCTGTTTCAAACTCAAAAATAATCTTTTGACCAATCGTGATTGCAATTTTGAGATTATGATTTTTTCCATATTCGAGCAGCCCCAGCACAAACACACATGCACACACAAAGAAACACACGCACACAAAACAAACTGTTATGTGTGCCTGGGTTCCCTTGGAGACAAAGGTAAAACTGCTCTAGGGATGGATGAATAGATTTGATTATTACGATTTTGAGACATGTTTGTTTGAGATATTTTCACACACATGACCAAACCAACATGCTCATCGTTTCCCATCCTTTGAAAGCCACCTGAATGTTTCATTGTGTCGTCTGCTCTTCCCTTTGTGGCTTTCCTCCAGCTGCTATGTTGGAGATACAACCATTTCTTTGAAATCATCCTGGCTGCACCACAAGAAGAATCTTTTATTTCTCCTCGAACACCAATAACCGGCCAAATCCCCAGAAAATGTGTGGTTTCATATCACGATATTCTACCATCCAAGGACTCGTTCCAGCATGGACTGGGGACAGCTGGAACTCTGAGATATTTCAACACTTCAGGCTGGCTTCATTTAAGATCCCATTAAGCCTTTCAGATAAAGAAGCAGAGAACGTCTTCCATTTCCCCCTATGTGTCCACTACCCAGTGGTACAGACTACCCAGATAGACCACTGAACGTTACGCAGCTTGTGACCCAGAAACACACCAAAACCAGCTCCAAACATCCAGCCGAGCGAGACGATTGACAGGCGGGTCAACCAGCCATGGATGGAGGTGAGGGAGATGATTGACGGGTGTCAGAGTGGGCGGGACAGAGGGGTCGGCGCGCCGACCAACGGCGCACACCGCCGCGGTGGCCAGAGATGACTGACAGGTGGAGGTGACGGGATTAAGGAGTTAACGAGCCAATTAGGGATTGCCGACGTCCCTGCGGTGCGTAGGGCCGCGTCGGGGCCGGCGGCTCGTTGAGCATCAAGCCTCCGCCCTTCCTTCCAGAGCTGCCGCTACAGACGGCTCTGTTTGTGGCAGGAAGTCGGGGAGCGTCTCTTTGAAGGGAGGAGGATGTTTCGCAGCAAACAGTCTCCGGAAGAAAGCACGAGCGGGCCAGGCCGCCGACGGAGCCAGCCGGGTTTCAAACCTGCCCCATCTGCTGGGGTTACCCGCCGCCCCTCCCAGTCCCCAAGGGCCCTCAGGAGGGGAGCTGGAAACCGCAATCACGGGACCTTGGGAAGTTATTTGTGAAGCCCTGACCGGAGAGCGTAAACGTCTGTCGGCCATGACATGCGTTCTGGCTCGCACCACATGTTTACGGTCGATCTGAGGCCGAGTGACAGTCGGGACGCGGACGGCAGCCTCGACGCTGTAAACAAGCGGTCTCCTGCTGGGCCCGGGCTGACCGCGCGCATGTGTGTGTGTGTGTGTGTGTGTGTGTGTGTGTGTGTGTGTGTGTGTGTGTGTGTGTGTGTGTGTGTGTGTGTGTGTGTGTTGTGTGTGGTGCCGTGTGTGTGTGGGTGTGTGTGTGTGTGTGTGTGTGGACCCAGTGTCCCCTTTCACAGATGTTTGGAGATCCGAGCCAGAAACAATCCTTCAACAACAACAACAAACCTCCCCCTGCACACACACGAGAGAGAGAGAGAGAGAGAGAGAGAGAGAGAGAGAGAGAGAGAGAGAGAGAGAGAGAGAAGAGAGAGAGAGAGAGAGAGAGAGAGAGAGAGAGAGAGAGAGCGAGAGAGAGGGGAGCGAGCGAGGGAGGGGGGGCGGGGGGAGAGAGAGGGCGGGAGAGAGAGCGGGGGGGGGAGGACGAGCAAGAGAGAGGGGGAGAGGGAGAGAGGGGAGAAGGGAGAAGGGGGAGCGAGAGAGAGAGAGGACAGGGAGAGAGAAGAAGAGAGGGAGAGAGCGGGGAGAGGAGAGAGGGGGAGAGAGAGCGGGGGGAGAGAGGGGGGAGAGAGAGGGGGAGCGAGAGAGAGGAAAATACAATCACAGAATATAGTGAAACAAGCTGTCAAAATTACACTATGGGCCTCTGATTCTCAGCAAAGTTCCTGAGCTTAATGAATCTTCATTAATTCACACTCTTCATTAATTCACTCAATCAGAGTCTCATCTTAAGGACCGGTCTTTAATACACGTGCTCTACAATTCACTGAAGAGGAGGTCTTAGGGATCCTGGAGAGCCACAGGTTGAGCCGGGCTCCTAAGGGACCCTTGAGTTGAGGCCCTGGGGGCTTCTGATGAGTGGGACGGGCGCCCGCGTTAGGGCCGTTTCTGAAAGTGGGATGACGCGTTGTTACGGTATGTCAGGGCGAGGTGTGAAAACCACGCGGGAACAGGTCTGTTGGTGCCCATCAACACGAGAGAGAGAGGTATAGGCATAGACAGCACTGTACATTAACAGCAGGTAGATGCAACATTATACGAGCAGAAATGCGAATAAATCTCATTTGTACATTTTAAGAACTTATTTACATACTTTTCAAACAATTAATATTCCATAAATTCCATTAATATTCTTAATATTCTCTTTAATTACTCATCTTATTCTCACATAAGTCCTTTTCATGGCATATAACTTTTTATTTTGTTATTGGATTCTTACATATTATCTGAATTACTGTCGTATTTTTATTTATTTTTGTTGTGCACAGGCGATGATAATGTGTTAATGTTCCACGACAATAAAGCTTTGAATGCAATAAAGATGGAGACAGAGAGAGGCAGAGAGAGAGGGAGAGGGAGGGAGAAAGAGACAGAGTCAGAGAGAGGGAGAGAGAGACAGTCAGGGAGAGGGAGGGAGAGAGAGCGAGTGAGAGTCAGTGAGAGGGAGCGGGAGAGAGAGAGAGCAAGGGTAAGGGAGAGGGAGGGTGAGGGAAAGAAAG